>JAIPRM010014069.1:0-10987 GCA_025469315.1 Stegophylla sp. TES_Ste_2020
AGTTCTTTAGATCATTATCTCTCCAATAGTAATTTTATAGGTAATCATATTTTTTGCGGCGATTATAAATTTATTTGAAAATTCAAACGAATCTAATATGTATGTAAATACTTTAGCTAAACATGGGGTCCAAACCGTCGGACGGTGTACCACACTCCCCGCCATAGCTCGCCGACGAGTTGGGTCAACACCCCGCCGCCGTAGTAGCTGATGTTTGGTTGAAGTACGGACGGTGAACGGTTGACGATGGTGGTGGTGGTGGTGGTGGTGTGTCTATGTGTGTGACTGAATATGTGGTGGTGGTGGTGATGTGTCTGTGTGTGACTGAATATGTGATGGTGGTGAAAATTAAAAGCATTTTTGTAATTGGTGCAAAGTCATCCAATATCATAGTTAACTTAGCATCAATTTAAAAAATAAAAATTTTATTCGCTTTTTAAAAGTTAGTCAATTTGTTGTTGCACAGAATCGTTCTTTATGTTCATACCTAAAAGACTGTGAAACTTCTAAAAATTTTTGTTATTGTTTAAGTAAGTGTAAATCTTGGTCTAAAAAACCAAAAAATATGGTGCAAAGAAACTTTACTTATGATATGTGTGACATATTGGTACAACATAAATATTTATTACCATAACAATTTTACATATATTATTGTTAATCACAAAAAAAAATAAATACAATAAGCATAACTTAACAATGACAACAAGTTCAAAAAAAATATATAACATTTAATAGATAATGTATTATATTAATATATTATAATGTATTAACTTTAAATGTTAAAAAAAACTATTTAAATCTTGTCATTTAACTTTACATTTACAAGAAACAAATATTTTAAATAATAAGTATATTAAGATTTAATTTTAATTTTGAATCTTCTAATAAGGAAGCTACTGAAGTACTGCTAATGTTATCATGAGAATCTATGTTAAAAATATTTTTCTATAAGACACTAATTCGCTCTGCACAGGGTATTTTAAATTGAATTCAGGAAATATTTTTAGACATACATCAATTGATTTAACAATGTTTGCAAACTTATCGTAAGTTCTAAAATAGTAAACATAATAATTCTTCACGCTTACAGAATTTGAGCCAACAATACAAATAAAAGGCTGCAATATTTGTTAGATTCCTTAAATTAACAAAAATGTAAATTAAACCTCAATTTTATTATTATAATAATCGTAATACTTAAACACAACATGATTTTTACCTGCAAGAATCACATAATGTAAGTAGATAAATACTCAGTATTTTCAAATACTACCTACTACCTACCTAGTGACATTTCAAAAAGTTTTACAAATAACAATAAAACATATTTCTTGACTGACAATTTCATTTGCCGACTGACCATGTTTCCGATATACGAATTATAAAAAGTATAATAAAATGCCTTTTATTAATCGTTGATGCAACCGCACATACACCGTTTGCAAGGTCTTTGGAAATCGCCCTTATCAAAAATTGCTAGCGGAAATTGCTAACTTCACACGCGTCAGTGGTAATCGGGGCCCGGATCATAAATACGAATGAAGACCCGCATGGCCGTATTCAGGGGGAGGGTTTTCCGGGTTCAAACCCCCCCCCCCCAAATTTTTTTCGAAAATTTTTTTTTGCCTATGCTCTTAATGTTTTTTTTCCGTTTAAAATTTTTTAAAAAGTGATCATTAATCTGTCGTATAAGTCGCACATAAAGTAAATTATCACCCCAGTCGTATTATGTGTAATTAAAATAGAACAATCTACGTCAATGTATATCCACATGAATAAAGCTCTTGAAAGTAGATCGTTTCTGGTTTCATGTTATTTTTATACGTTCTGTATTATCTAGACTTTAGAGCGTCGTAAAATCAAATACACAATTGCCTAAAAATGTTTTTGATTCACTCTGTACGTTGTGGATTTTCTCCAGTGTATATCACTACTTCGTAGTACGTGTTCATGAAGTAGAAAAGGAATAAAATAATTTATGTATCGCTGTTATATTAACTGTTTTGTCGTGAATCGTATGAGTTACATTAACAAAGTTATTATTACTGTGATTATCGTGAGGTATATAATATTTACTCTATACTCGCAAAAATGGAATCTAAAGCAGTGCGCACAGCGACGGATAAAACTATGTACCTATAAAAGGAGGCAAGTTTTTCTTTTAGATATAAAGCCTACAGAAAGATAATAATATAATAAGTATTATGTGTAGGGAGCGGATGTTTATGCTCCAAAAGATTTAAAAATATGCATGCAATTATACTCTAAAAAGTATAAAAATATGCTTAAAATTTATTAAAAATATGCATCAAAAAAATTTTTTATTTACAACTTCTTTTGTTTATTAAAAATTTAATATATATAAGTATAAAATAATTATTCTTAAAATTAAAACTTTAAAAAGAACTGTTGGTGAATTGTTTGTTAATCTAAAAATAATAAAGATGGGTAAATATTAGATACCAATTAGTACTAACTAAGCATTAAATAATTTTAAAATATACCTAGTAATTGGGAATTGCACTGGATAATCATCAATGTTTTCTTTAAATTATCAAAAGTATATTACGAAAAACCTCAAATATGCACTAAAAACATGATGAATTTAAAAATATGATCAATCAAATAAAAATCGAAAAAATATGCAAAATCAAATTGGTAAATTTGAATTCTTAAGGTGATGAAACAAATTTATATCTTACTCTGCATTGATTTAGATGTAATTAAAAAATATGATAAATGCATAAACATCCGCTCCCTAATTACGTGACGTTATCGCTGTCTCCTACCATACCTTTAGCTGTTCATATTATAGACGCCCCAAATAATATTTATGTAGTTATTTTTAGTTTTCTTCGAATTTTGAAAGTGTTCCTTAATAGAATAATCGTAGATATGAAAACTGATATGGTTTGAATTGGTTAAAATTCTAAAAATCATATTCTAGTTTTATTTTAAATTGAAAACCCCCCCCCAAAAAAAATTGGCTGGATACGGCCATAAGGGCCCGGGGTGCTACTTAGGCCCGGCGCAAATTGAACATGGGCTCATGTACATCCCACGCGCAGCACACGCATTGACTATTTTGTAAAACGTGGTTTGATACGGAGTGGCGCATATTAAACCGATCCCACGGACAGTTCAAGTCCAACCTATTTTCGCGTATGTCAAGTTGTGCTTGCATCACATTTTCGTGGATCGTGGGTACTTTTGTCTTACCTGACCAAATAAATAAGCAATAAGTAAATATATAATATAACTAAATAAATATAATATGCATGTATGTAAGTGTTCTACAGGGATTTACACTGAGTTATATCTTTAATGGTTTATACTTAGACATAATCAAATTTGGCTTTTTTTTAAAAAAAGATGCACAATATTAAAAATCATTATTTTAATTTGGTCAAGGCTGGGCAAGTTTTTTTTTTTTAAAACTTTTTAAGGCACAAGTAATTTAAATGAATGCTTAAAGTTAAAGTTTACCCATATTTTTTTAAAACTAGTTTAAGTTACAAGTTAAATAGAAAAAAGGTAACTTAACATAGTTAAAATAAATAAGTTTTTTTTTTTTGATACTTTTAATCCATGTCAAAATACAATGTGAAATTTTGATAAAAGTTTATTATGTCACTGGCAAAGTGATTAAAATTAAATGTATTGAATGTATGTTATGACATGATTAAAATATAATTATAAATAATAATTTATAATGTATTAATATTTATGTATAGGTATTAAATATCTATTTATATACATTCTTCTTGTTTTGTTAGATAACATTGATCATATTCATATCACATAATTTAATAAATTATGATAGTTATTTTGATTAGGTATTTTTTAACCAGAAATAGTTGCGTTCAAGATTTCGAAACTTAATACTTTATATATAAATAAGTATCTAATACTTTCTATTTTTCTTGTTCAAAACAATTTTTATGCTTAACAAAAATTAATTTTTTATGGCTACAAAAAATATTAATTGATAAGTTAACGCATGTTGTGGAAACGAACGCATTAAAATAAATTAGAAGTTCATATTAAAAAAACATGCATACTTATACCATGGACATTCTTTGCATCTCGGGTGGGATACTCATAGTTTCTTCAATAATACGATCCTAAGCGGATCTTCAGTTTATATAAACAATAATTTTCAGTATTATATTCAGTATGTTAAAAAATTGCTATTTTATAACAATATAATCCATGTCCATTTCATTATTAATGTATATTTTTATTAATGATTAATTTTGTATGATTTTGTTATGTAATAATAAGTAATAGTACCACCAAGTGGTTGAAATTTTTGACAATATTATTTCATTTTTGTGTATTTTTACACTGATGTTACACGAAAATATAAACATCAAGAATGACAAAAATTCAAAGGTGTGACATAAAACCTTACAAAAAAAAGATATTTCCAATATTTTCAAAATTCTATACTTAAAATTCTTGAAATTTAACTTAAATATGTAATTTGTTATTACCCAGCCTTGAATTTGGTTAAATAAATACGATTTGTTAAAAAAAATTTCATTTTTATTTTTCTAATTTTGTGAACAATTTTATGGTTGAACTTTAAAATTGTTTTTATCATAAGTATTTTTAGTAAAAAGTTATGAAGAATCATAAAGTTGAAAAAAATTTAATGTTGACCCATCAGTTTTCAGACAAATTAATTATAAATTATAACGTTAATTTTAAATTTTACAAAAAACATGAAATAAAATGTCATTCCATAAAATTGTTTTGGAAAACAATTATACAAAATAAATATATTGACATTATTTGTGATTTTTGGCCATATTACAAAAACACGTTTTGATTATCTATATATTTTTTTACACACGAGATTATTGAAAGTATGTTAACATTATATATCTTTGTAGGACACCCTTTACATAGAGCGATTTTTAAGCATATTTAACCCACTTTTTACTTAAAATAATGCATAAATTATAGTTACAATATAATTTCTATAGTAATACTCACTGCTGTCTGTGTGAAAATCATTTTTACTAGAAAATGGAAAAATTAATTGAAATGGTAAGAGGCTTTCTTGTGTTATATGACACTACTCATGAAGATTACATGAGATCAAAACTGAAGGATGAATTGTGGGAGAAAATAGCCAAAGAATTAAATACTGATGGTGAGTGATTTTATTTGTAATATTTCAACTTATTACTGTAAGATACTGCAGATTAATGGTATTTAGTACAAAATATTTAAAAATGGTATCGAAAACATTCTTAATTTACGTAATCTTAATTAACAAAATTCTTAATTTAAATATTTTTAAATAATTAATTAACGACATTTTTAATTTACATAATAATTAACAATATTTTAAATTCATATAATTTTTTATTTTTTCAAAATTGTCCCCTTTCTACTGCCTTACGTTGCCAGTCAACAGACCCGTAGTTAGAATTAAAACATTCAGTGAAATTTTGTTTAATAAAAAATGCTTCATTAGAACTTCTATTTCGATTTGGTGCTAATGAAAGAAAATTACTTTCATTAATATTGTTTGCTATTTCATCATCGTCTTCCTGTGTACTGGCATTTGAAAGAATATCAGTTCTCAAATAATTGTGAAGCATAATTGTGGCAAAAACTATTTTATCTATAGTATCCAATTTGCATTCAAAAGGTCTTTTATATACCCGAAATCTAGCTGCTAATATTCCAAAACTACTTTCTACTGTTTGTCTTGCTCGGGACAATCGATAATTAAAAACCTTGTTTTGATAATTGCCAGTCACTCTCGCTTTAGGATATGGGCGCATTAAATTGGGCATTAGAGGAAATGCTTCATCTCCGATAAAGATGAACGGTGTATCAGTATTTTGCCCAGGTAACGGTTTTGGTTCGGGTAATTTCAAAGACCTACTGTTTAACACTTTGCCTAACGAGGAATTGGCGAAAATGTTTCCATAACTAAACCTACCCATAGAACCGACGTTTACAGTTGTAAAGCGATAATTCGCATCTACAGTCGCTATAAAAACAATGGAAAAATATTGTTTATAGTTGTAGAAAGAAGACCTACTAAGAAGTGGTTTACTAAGATGTGCTTTCTATCAACAGCACCTAAACAGTTATAAAACTGCCATTTTCTCTCATAATCCAAGGCAATATTTTTCCAAGTTTTCACTGTTGGTTCAGGCATGTAGATAGAATGTAAACGTCGCCATAGAGATGCACATACTTCAGATATAATATTCGATACAGTTCTCTCCCCCAAACTATAGCTTAATACTATAGTTTTGAACATGTCACCAGTGGCCAAATACCTGAAAAAGTATAAAATTATTGTAAATTGTTTTGATTAAATTACAGCTCAATTTGCCAAAGAACAATGGCGAAAGCTGAGAGAATATCATCTAGAAGCTCTTCGAAGGCAACTCAAAAAAAGTGGGCAACAGGCAACACATATTAGGCTATGGACGTATCAAAAACAAATGGAATTTCTCCAAACATTTATGAAAAACAGAAATACTGTTGGATATTCCACTTCACCCCTTAAAGAAATCAGTTGGAAGAGGATGATATTACGATATTCGATACACCTAGAGTTGAAGGAACAAATGATTGCGAACCAATTAAATCTACTGCGAACATCACCCCTAAAAGATGTAAAAAATCCACGATAATTACTAATCCCGTTATGCAAAAGTTTGTTGAAGACAGTGAAAAGAGAGCAAAAAAAAGGGATGAATACGTCAAAATCTAGTTGCAGGGGTGCTTAGATGGAGCGCTTCCACGTAGTGCGCCCCGGGCAACGTCCTAGACGGCTAAAGCTCTATTAACTTTTGGCAATCGTACCTGTGGTTCCCCACCACACGATGTACAATGGACTCCCACCCTCATAGGTCGAAGTCACCAGAAAACAGTCCTTTTCAGGACTACCGGACTCGGAATGTAGGTCCTCAACTCCGCATTCTCCAACTGAATATTGAAAAAACAGAGTACCTTATTAAACTGCTATCTATACATAAAATCAATGTGATATTACTTGAAGAAATACATGCCTCAAACGAAGAACAATTGCGAGCTAGAAAACACATATCAGGTTTCTTGTTAGCTTATGCGACCTACGACCGCAGGTATGGATCAGCATAGTAAGAGAAACTATTATAGACTGGCAACCCGTAAACACTCTTGTAACTCACGATATCTCAATAATTACAACTAAAGTAGCTGGAATTAACATACAAAATATTTACAAACCACAAAATGTAAGATGGCCAACAAACACTCCTTAGCACACCCAACCGTTTTCATGGGTGATTTTAAAAGTCATCATCAATCATGGGGTTACTCTGACAACGATGAAAATGGCGAGAAAATCTATGAATGGTCTTCTCATAACAAACTCTACCTGGTGTTTGATGCTAAAGAATTAGGCACCTACCATTCTGGCCGTTGGAATAAAGGGTATAACCCTGATCTATGTTTTGTCACAAGAGACTCCGAACACAGACCACTAGGTACTATCGAACAGTCTTACCAGCATTTCCCCGTAGCTAAAATAGACCAGTTATTCTCAACATAGGCTTACAAGTACCGATTATTCCCTCAATTCCAAAACCTAGATGGAATTTCCGAAAAGGTAATTGGACTAACTTCAAACTACAAATTGATAATGACATAAGATGGATCCCCCAGTTCCTCAAAACTACTCTCGCTTCACTAACCTGGTCATCGCAACAGCAAAGAAACAACCCGAGAGGATATCGCAAAGAATACATCCCGTGCTGAGATAAAGAATCCACCAGACTATTTAACCTCTTTAACAAAACACCAAATAGTGATATAGCGAGAAAACTATTGGATTCACTACCTTCATCTCACAAAGAAAGGTGGTTGACCACGGTAGGAAACTTGGATATTAAATTCTCTAGTAGAAAAGCCTGGCTACTACTAAGAAAACTGAATCCATATTTCCATAAGAACAAAAGTAAACCATCGAACATAAACCCTGATGTCATAGAGAATCGAATAGTAAAAACCTCCAGGGCGCCCATGGACAAACCATTTAGCAAGAGTGTAAACGCTGAACTACGAACCTTAAAACAAAAGGCAGATTCCAAATCAGAACTTGATCGCTATTTTTCGCCCAAGGAAGTAGAAGTGTCTATTAACAGTTTAAAAAATGAGTTAGCATCTGGGTTAGATGGAATTTTTCCAGAATTCATAAAGAACTTTGGCCCACGCGTAATCTCCTGGCTCACAAGATTTTTCAATGAAGTTTTATCCACTGGCTACCTCCCACCAATCTTTAAGAAATCGACCTAATCGAAGCTGTTGTGACCAAGTCTTTATCCCTCACTACTTTCATAGAAGACGACTTCGAAAAGTGCTTGAAAACAGCCGTCACGTTTATCGACTTATCCAGTGCATACGACACAGTATGGAGAAAAAGTCTGCTCCTCAAGTTCTAATGAATAATTCCCTGCTAGACATTAACAACTCGTCTAAATAACATGTTAAGTAATCGTCAATTTGTCATCCTCCTCAATAACGACACAAAAAGCAAGAAGAGAACGCTGAACAATGGACTACCCCAGGGATCTGTTTTGGCTCCGCTGCTATTCAATCTATACATAAGTGATCTACCCAAGACTGCCTCCAAGCAAATCATATACGCGGACGATAAATGTATTGCAAACCAGGATAAACTTCTTGATAATTGCGCGTACACGCTCAGTTCAGATCATCAAACTTTACATAAGTTCTTAATACAATGGAGACTAACCCCAAGTCCCAGTAAAACTGAAACCACAGATTTCCATCTCAATAATAAAATGACAGACTATAACCTTGAAATTACCTACCGAGGAACCAGACTAAAGCATGTACCCCACCCAAAATATCTGGGCGTCACTCTGCACAGGACATTGACCTTTAAAACCCACTTAACCAACGTTGCATCTAAGATTGACTCCCGCATCAATATAATTCAAAAATTGACAGGTACAGATTGGGGTGCTGATTTCTTAATGCTGAGAACTTCCACTATCGCTTTAGTCTACTCTGTCACTGAATACTGTTCTCCGTTATGATTAAATCGCACAGTAGGGGAAAATAGCGGTTCAAAAACCCCCGCAAATCTTCCCCCCCGCCATGGGAAGTCCTCAATTCACCCCCACCCTAGATATTCCTCCCCTCCCCTCCCCCGTCCATGCTAGTCTTCCCTTGACCTTTGACCTTGACCCTAATTAAGCTCGGATTAAACCTAACCTAACCTATCCTAAAAATTGATTTTAATTGAAAATTGTTTCAAGCGTTTTCTGATGCCGAAGATGATGATGAGATCGCAGATAAATGTGAAGTTGAGTAGAATTCTCAGATAAATAGACAACGTCCTATTTCATCAACTACCCAGCCTACTAATGCATTTTCTTGTTTCATGACGCAAGAATATCCTGTATTTTTGTCCCCATCGAATTCAATATCGATGAGCTCAGTAGACACAAATGAAAAAGTCGGACATACTTCGCACGACGATTGGTATTCTCTTGACGGGCGAATTAAATTTTAAAGAGACGAATAATAATTTCTTCAGTAAAACGATTCTGAACGAAGGAAGTTAATAATATAAGAAAAAAAAATATCAGACCCGGAATTATATGCACTAAAACTTACGAAATATGCAAGCATTTATTCAATTAATGTATTATTGAAATATACACTACAAATGTATTAACATGTAACAAAATATGATAATATGTAAATAAAACAATAAAATTAAAGTATACACTATACAACTACAGATTTCTAAGATGTAGATCTACTAGGGGAGGCGATGTGCCTCTTAGGAATTTTAAAGAAGTAAAAAGAAAAGTATCAAGTCAATGTTTATTTAATGTATTTTTGTCTATTCGCCCCTTCCCACACAGGTTCTGCCACTCAAATTAATAGCACAAAAAATAAACATCATTGTAAAAAGGAAGGAAGTTAATAATATAAATATAAAATAGTAGGTTAGATACTGTTATTTAATAGTGTAAACATATACATATACAATATACATGTATACATATACATTTATAATAGTGTATACATATAAATGGCGGTCCGTGTAATATGTGACAACTGATAAGGCACGTGACTATTACGTGACCATCAAGTGAAGATCACGTGACCATCTCTTGAATATCACGTGACGATCAAGTGACCATCACGTGAAGATCACGTAAAGACCAAGTGAGTATCACGTGAACATCACATGAATATCACGTTAAGATCACGTGACGATCTCACGACCAGTTAATTGTATCCTAATTGATGAGCAACATGGCTTTAGGTCGGGGCGCTCAACCACTACGTGTAATACCATTTTCACTGAATATGTGATGAACGTTTTCCGTAATCATTATCAAGTTGATACAATTTACTTAGACTTTACGAAAGCATTTGATCGTGTGAACCACCCGACTATTCTAAAATCGGTTGGTTTTGGAGAACCACTATTATCTTGGTTTACCTCATATCTTTCTAATAGATTCCAATTTGTAAAAATCAATGGTATTTGCTCTGAAGTAGTTAGTGTATCATCGGGTGTACCCCAAGGTGAACATTTGTCTCCTATCCTCTTCTTATTTGTAAATGATATATGTAAATGATAATGAAACGCTCTAAAACACTGTCAATTTCTGATGTTTGCAGATGATATAAAGTTGTTCCTCCATATTAAATCCATCCAAGATTGTATTCTCCTTCAGGAAGAACTACTTGGTCACTTGGACTGAAACATACGGTTTAGACCTCTGTATTCCTAAATGCACTTATATGTCATATTCACGTTCTCGCTGTTCTTTTGATTTCGTTTATTCCATGTCTGGTATTTTCTTAGAATCTACTGGAGAGTCAGTAAATGATCTGGGTATATTGTTTGATCGATGTTTGAATTTTAATGATCATCTTGACAAAATTTCTTGTAAAGCATTGAAAATGTTAGGATTCATAC
>JAIPRM010014070.1:0-10987 GCA_025469315.1 Stegophylla sp. TES_Ste_2020
TTTTTGAAACCCGATTCGCCTCTAGATTGTACTTTAGAGAGATCATTTTTTTAATTTCTCAATTCTTCAATGTTTTTTTTGGAAAAAACTACCCAAAATTTGACAAAAACGACTCGAAAACCATAATTTTTTGATCAGAATTTTATGAAAGTTTAAACATAGATAGAAAATCCTATAAAAAAGATTTCGGCGAAAGAAAATTTTGAAAATGTGAAAAAAAATTTTGGACATTTTTTTTTCTTATATTATTAACTTCCTTTGTTCAAAATCGATTTACTGAAGAAATGATTTATCGTTTCTTTAAAATTTAATACGCCCGTCAAGAGAATACCACCCGTCGTGCGAAGTACACCCATCGTACGAAGTATGTCCGGCTTTTTTTTTATTTATTTCTCTTTCCCATATATGACATTTGGTATTAATTGTTAAACCTGTATATTTATTTATCGCTAAATTAGATTGTAAGAAATGCTGTCGTGTTGTAAATAATTGTAATTGGAATATTTTTCCGTAATAAAGTATATTATTGTTATTATTATTATTATTATTTTTCTCCCATATACCTTCTTAGATTATCTAGTGTAGGATACGTACCACAAATTGAAAAATGCTGGCCTAAATGAGCGATACGATTAATATTATATTGACTGTACTATGCCATACAGGAATTGGTTAGTGTGAAATCTAACGGTTGTTAGTGATCTACATTTTAACATTTACGATTTAATGTGTGATCTACTCAAACTAAAGACTAAATATATTGAGAAAATGCATGGCACTACACTAGAAATGCTACATCGACATTTGATCGAGGACTGGTATAGTTTAAAACAAAAATATTACTCAGAACGTTCTTAAATTACATAAAAAAAAAAATATATATACTGCGAATTGTAATAATTTAATAAAATAATAAAATTAACGTTAAATTATATTTTCAATGATCTGTAATATTAATTTTCAAATAAATCAAATAAAAATTGTTTCTTGTATCCTGTAGATTTTATATCATTAGAATTAAATCAAATTAATTATCGAGCATTTTCACTGAGTTCTTATTATGGTAACCTTAACCCCCTCCCCTCCTCCACCAAAGGTTTTTTTGGCTTTGGTTTTGTTTAATTTATCCATATAATTATTTAATATTAACTCACTTTTCACCATGAACTTGAAAATACAATGATACTACGTTCTCCGTTATATTTTCTTTAAACCATTCAGATACAGAACATTTAATATTAGGTAATTTTTCGAATTCTAATAAGTGTTGATTGACTACTATCGAAACCATTACTTCTCCCACTTCATTCATGCGAATTATCATGTTACGCCAAATTCTCCAATTCCCAGTGTAATTTTTGACGAAATTTTCAAATTTCTAATGGACACAACAGAATAACAAATTTAAATGTGCGTGAATCTCTAGTACGTGACATTGTCTGTAGATAAAAATTAATAAAACAAAAACGTTTATGTCATTACACACGAGATGCGCGTAATTCGTAAATCAGTAAAGATCCTTTAAACATGTTTATAAAACTTGTTCTATAATGAATCTGAACATGTTTGTAGCAATATCGAAAATCACAATAAATAAATTATTATCAATATTACACTACCTTTGCTAACGTGATCATTGGTATCGGCAAATTTCTTAGGCAGTCTGGCGGGCCGACATAGTGGATTCCGTCCATCGAATCTTTCACTCTCAGCCCGACGGCCACTGAATCGTTCTCGGGATTAATTCCTGTATACATTTTAAACCCAGTCCGATGGGTATTACTGTATATTTACAAACCCATTCCTTTGGGCTATCAATATTGGGTGACAGTGTCGACAGTCGCGTCGGTCTATTGTAAAGACCGACTATTTAAATAATTCGTGTTCCCTTTCCTACTCCGTCAATACTGTGTATCCTCGCAATAATCGACGATTTAAAAGTTTTTACTCACCTACGCTCCATTCGCATTTGTTACGATATCGGTCGACTTTTTGTGACGGTATTATCGGCGAAAGTTCTATCGCCAAATCGCTGTTCAACTGTCGCTTGCGCGTAGCGCACCATTCGGCCAGGGGAGGTTGTTTCCGTTGAATTATGGTCCCCAACCTTTGGAACAATATTCTTGCTTCTTCGCTCTTTTTCCTCAACTGTTCCGAATTAAATTAGTAGGCAATCAATTAGAACTATCATTATGACCTATAACCTAATCTACCTGTCGCACTAGATACGTAAGACGGCGACCATTGAATTGGCTTTCAATTTTGGGTAATTATGAATTCGACCCTTGAATTGGCTGTCAAAAAATGTATATTTGAATTGGCTCCTTAAACTGTTAAATATTATTATTTAACAAGGGGTTCTCATAATATCATACTAGTTTGATTTTAGATTCTGAACGAAGTGAAGAAGCTAGTGTTTTTACAATGATGTTTATTTATTTATTTTTTCTGTGTACAACTTTTCGTATAGAAATACTTGCCCAAAAGTTTCGATCAATAACTTTTTGAAACCCGATTTGCCTCTAGATTGTACTTTAAAGAGGTCATTTTTTGAATTTCTCAATTCTTCAATGTTTTTTTTGGAAAAAACTACCCAAAATTTGACAAAAGCGACTCGAAAACTATCATTTTTTGATCAGAATTTTATGAAAATTTAAAAATAGATAGAAAATCCTATAAAAAGATTTTGGTGCAAGAACATTTTGAAAATGTGAAAAAAAATTTTGGACATTTTTTGAAAAATTTTTTTTTCTTATATTATTAACTTCCTTCGTTCAGAATTGTTTTACTGAAGAAATAATTTATCGTTTCTTTAAAATTTAATACGCCCTTTAAGAGAATACCACCCGTCGTGCAAAGTACACCCATCGTGCGAAGTATGTCCGGCTTTTTTCGACACTAACTTATTCACCACATCCAAATACCTTCAACATTTTAAATATATTATATAGTATTCAAACTGATACAACAATTGTTATAAGAAGTTCCAATATAATAAAACCACACCGAAAAGAAATCAGAGATAAAATGAAATTTTTAGAAGATGCAATTCGAAAATATGATACTGATGTAAATTCAAGGTTTCAGTACATAAAAATACTAGCCCTTAAGTAGTGTCTGATATATTTTTATTTAACTCAATATTTTTTATTTGTTTATTTTGTGACGACACTCTATAAAATTGTATGGATTTTAACTTTTTTGTATTAATTTGTATTTATATAAATATTATAATGATGTGTTCAGCTTTAATATTGTTTGTGTTTTAATTTTTTAATTATTATTTAGCTTTTATTGTATACTTATTATATAATTTTTTGTAAAAAAAATAGATTTATAACTCTCAATGTAACGAAGTAAAAATATACGAATGTGATACCGTAAACCATGTGTTAAAATTAAGAATCTACATGGTTATCTTATGTGCGACTGACGTCAGTCTAATTTAAGAAGTAACGCCTAACTTTAAATTATTAATAACATTTTGGTAACTAATATATTTTTCCGAAAAATAGGTAGGGAGCCAATTCAATAGTAAATCCTTGGGAGCCAATCCAAAGATACTTATTAAGGGTAAAATATTGACTACTTATGTTTGGGAGCCAATTCAATTGCGCCGACGTAACACATGCTGTTCAATATAATATCATGTAGTATCAAAAAAATTTTTCAAAATGAAATTTTTTTTAAAAGGCCGTTCCAGTACAAATAAATCAAAAATCTCACTTTTGTAATTCAAATCGTTTTGGTTGGTAAAAGATATGGAACTACAGGTTAAAGAGTTTTGGGATAAATCGTATTACCACGTATACAGTATGTAAATTAATTGGAAAGTCAGTAGTTTTTACTCCTAATATAATGCAGATATTGAAGTTCCGTTTTTTTTAAACATAATATGTGACTTATCAGCCCATTTTTTACCACGGTTAAAAAAAATCCAAAATTCAAAACCACCAAAAAAAATTTTTTGAAAAATTTCGAAAATAGTCACTTTGTAGAATTCTTTATAAGTTACTTAGGGAAAAAACAATTTTGAAATCGGATGAATTTTGAATGAACGAGAGCATTTTATTTTTCAAAAAACACAGCAAATTACGTGCATAATTTCATTATGTATAAAGATTATGGTTGTATAAAATTGAGTCATGTATAGCAGTCATTACTTAATATCATATTATTATTAGTTATCTATTTAAAAGTTTAAAAATCATACAATTTTACAATTTGCTGCAGTGTTTTTTGAATATAAAATGCTCTCATTCATTAAAAATTCAACCGATTTCGAAATTTTTTTTTTCTGAGTAACTTATAAGTAATTCTACAAAGTGGCTATTTTCGAAATTTTCCAAAAATGTTTTTTGGCGGTTTTGAATTTTGGATTTTTTTTAATCATGGTAAAAGATGGGCTTTTACCATGGTTATTGTTATATTATAACAATAATATGCGATTCTTGATCAGTGGCGTGCAAAAGGAGAACGTTTTGAAATTAAAGTGGGTCGATGGGCACTAATGTTGATTACTTTGGTCATTTTTCATTTACCTACAATTCTGAGCGATGCAATGTTTGTATACATTATATTAGATTATTTTTTGGTGTAAAAATTGTTAGTAAGACCTAATATAAAAATCCATATTTTAGACGAGTCCTTAGTATTTTGTATTGCCGCGAACATAAAAAATGTTCGGCACGCCATTAGACACACCTACTATAGAATATAAATATAATGACTGAAGAATAGAATAGCACATTCATTTTCACGTTTAGCCTTAAGGTTAACATTTTAATACTGTACTTATTATATAATATGTTCATTATGTGTATATATAATGTGTGTTTATAGTTAAAATCTCATTAAACTAAGAAATATACATATTGCGTATATTATACGCAGTACTTTGCCTTTTTGTAATATTAAGTGTGTCGTTAAAATATGTATATTATGTACATAAATTGATACATTGACTTCAGCATAATTTATTTTTGATTCACAATAGATAATGGAGTAAACAGCTTTTCAACTATTTAGTCACTGTGTATAAAACCTGCAGTTTCATTCAGCTTAGGTATTCTGATCAATTTGTTTTATTAACTCATTTATCTAGTTCAATAATATTATAGAAATTATTAATTTGAATATAAATATATTATACATTTTGAACAATTAAATTTTTAGTTTTAAAGTATAGACATTTATTTGGATTTAATTAGTGTCACGGTTGAAAAAAGTTGAGAACCATTTGTGTAGATACTAATTTTGTATTATAAACTTTGGAATATGTGATTAAAATATTAAAATAATACAATAACTAAGAATCAGAGTTTCTGACTGAATGTTTTAACTCACTTGTTCTTCGTATTCAATACTGTGATAAGGAATTGTGGACATCAAAACCTGTTCACTAAGTGGAATGTCTAATTTTGATTTTTTGGCTACACGATTTCCTTCGTCGTATGCCAAATTCTGGTTGGTTTTCGGTGTGTCGGCTGTAACTAACTGAAAAACAAATTTATTAATGTATAATAATGTAGATTTTGTAATAATGTGAAATATTTGTATACGAACCGTGCTAATCAATGAACGGCCTTTCCAGTTATATTTTTTCAACAGTTTTAAAGCAATCGCTTGTTCAGATTCAGTTGGAAAAGTCAAGTACAACCACGCGTTTCCTTTTTTACTATACCTCGCATGAATACAATTTAATTTCAGCTCTTCATTGATCATTTTCAAAAATTCTTGTAACAAAGGATCCTACAGTACAGTCGTTATTATCCATATTGTGTATATTAAATTTTTAAATACAATAACATAATAAGATACATATAATAGGTATTACAATAAATCCAAAAATATGTGGGTTTTGTAATTAAATTATACATTTTATTATTGTTAAACTTCAAATTATTACGAATTATATAGTTATGCATAATTCTAAAGTGTGAAAATTATTGAATGATTTGAGGTAAGGTAATACATTTTATTGCCTATCCAGTTCTTACGAGTTATACTGTTTTGAGGGAATAATTTAGGCCCTTTACTGTATTATCGAGCCAATCAAAATTTGTACTGCACTCGTTACTACGTTGTAATTTATTAAATAAAATTATAAATATTTTGTAAACCTACTCGGACAATATTGCGACAAAAAATTTTAAATTATATAAAATCCGCAAAAGAGTGTAGTCAACAAATATATATTTTCTTACACAAAATACCAATTTGATTCTATTTCGTGCATTCAATAGATTTCTTAAAATACCTAAGTACATAATATATTATAATTTAATATCGATTAAAATAATTTTACTGATCACTCTAGTGAAATCGTGTGTAGACATTTATTAAAAAATGGTAAATGAAGTTTTCATTTTGAAAAAATTGGTGTCTGTTATAAAATAACTTCTCAGTTTTTCAAATAAAAAAAAAAAAAAAAATATTTTATATTATAATTACTTACCAATAAAGAATAAAATCTGGGTAAACCGCTTACTTTTATTTTGTATCGTAATTTATCAGAATTTATAGGTGTTGATACATTCATTTTAAAATTGATTTTAATATTAAATGCTTAAACGAAGAGTATAATTATTTACAATGCACGAGCAAACCGTTTATTATTTCCGTTAATAGTGAACGCTATGGAACGTTGCTGAATAAAATAAACCATAAATTACCATTGCTTTGTTGGAACAGTAGCCTCTGATATGACCCCTGTATTGATAAAAAAAAAAAAAAAAATAAAAAACAAAAACTGTCTAATAAGGAAGATAAGATAATAGGTATTGAACAGTTAATTTAGTCAATGTTTCCTTATTTTTACACGTATTGAAAATATCTTAAAAACAACAATTTTATAAGTTTACAATAATAGTCAATAGATACAAATAATCAGCCTTGATCTGCTAAATATGTATATTATATATTTTATTTTTCAATAAGTTATAACTTAATCTTTTAATATAATACGTATTATTATTAAAATATAATGTTTTATATCTGTAAAACAATGGTTACTATCTTACAACGATAATTTTATTATTATTATATTCTTTCCGGTTTACGTTGTATTAACTTCTTTAATCATGACTAAACTACTAAAATGGTTTATTGCGTAGTATTGTGTATGACATGAATACATTAATAAAATATTTTTTGAATTGTTTGTTCACAGTAAAAAAAAAAAGGTTAATTTCAAAATCAATATTATTAATATTGTAATTAATAGTTCATAAAATTCCTACTATTTTAATATTTAAATTTGTCCAGCTATTATGTGGACTTAATTTTTTTTTAAAAATTTGCAAAATACAATTTTAATTATATAATAATAATAATAATAGTTATTATAAATCAGTTATGATAGCTACGTATAAAATGTATATTTTATATGTTAAATATTGGTGTATATTGTGTTATATTAATGTTATAAATGAGCACAAGTTGCAAATAATTTTTACTTGAAACTATTAAGTAAGAGAAGAAAATATATTTGTATCTTTGCACGTTTAAATTGTACGTTTCATGACTCATCAATCCAAAATCTGATTTACGAAAAATGATGTTCTTTTAACAATTTCATAAAATGACTTTATTATGTACACACACACATATATATATATATATATATATAAGTTAATAAAAAATAAAATGTTTTGAGGTTTTGAATGAAAAAAAGTCATTGTTTTACATAAAAATTACCATTTTTGTACTAATTCTAACTTATAAAAAATAAAGTTTACTTACGATTTTCGATTTAAAAAATTACTAGATGAAACTTTTGGACCGATATTTCTACTCTAATCAGTAATTGGGGTAAATATCTACATAAAAAAACCACACACACGCAGAATTGTAAAACCAATACATTATTCACTGAGAATCTAAAACACATTAAAAATTCGATTTTATTTTTTTAACGTGATTTCAAAAATGAAGAAGCTAGAAAGTTGAAACTTTTACCAACTACTTAAAAAATAGTAACGCGCATACCTCATAAAATTTTCAAAAACATTTGACCCATTTTGTGGTAAGTACAGAACTTTGAAAAAAATTGGAAATTCCTCATTTTTTGTACGTTTTTATTTTATAAAATTTCAATGTATGGATATTAAGACCTGAAAATTTAATACAAACATATTCATTGAAAAAAACTCGAAAATCGTAAGTCAAGTTTTTTTTTATAACTGTTTAAATTAAGCATTTTGACAAAATTCATTAGTTTTACATAAAGTTACACACTTAGACTCATATAAAAAGTAATTGGTTCAGCCGATTTTTATGAATCTTGGTACCTAGATCATAGATGGAGAATTACATTTTAAATCTTTTGATAGAAGAACATTTTTTACGGTAGAATAATTAAAAATTTTGCAAGGTATTGTTTGAAAAAAAAAAATCAGAAAAGTTACTATAAATAATTTACCATGAATAAAAATAAATATGGATTATTTTATTATCAATTAATAGTATTGGACTATTACCGGACATTTGAAAAAAATAATGAATTTTATTTGACCGTATGATTGAAAAATAAAGTGAAATCTATAAATAACTCAATATCCAAGTACCTATTCCCATAAAACACCAAATTGCCAATTACACTAATTACATAAAGGTTGTCGATTTATTAATTTATAAAAATAGATTTTTAATTTTTATTCATTTTTTTAAGACATTTGTTTTCACACACAATTGTTATCGAGTATCCAACATTATTAAATAACATTTTGTTAAATAGAACCTAATTGACAATTATTATCATTATATAATATTTGAAGTTCTGCTCAGAATTGTATTATTGAAAGAATGATTTATCGTTTCTTTAAAATTTATCCACCCACCAAGAGTATCTCACCCGAGGTACGAAGTATATCCGGCTTTTTGAAATTATGTTATACTATAAAATTGAAAATTTTTTTGAAGTTATGTATTTATAACGTATAAGAGCTTTCACGTTAATATATTTAAGAGCATACACGTGGGTTAAGTATTAAAATATAAGGTTAAATGAAAATAGAGATGAGATTGGAGAGCTTACGACCCGAATGAAATATAATTACCTATGTACACTGTTATATAACAGATAATGTAAGTACTATTATTTAATTTATCATGTATTTTAGTAATTATTAATGAAATAAATATAAGAATTGATTTGAGATATTCTTACAACAATTATTATTAAACGTATAAAAATATAGTTTTAATGTGGTGAATCAGTTAGAATAATTTAATATTTGAGTGATTTGAAGGAAACGCCAACTCCAATAAATACTTTTACAGGAAGAAAATCTCTGAATTTATTTCTGGACTGTATCCATGACGTTCAAACTAAACATTTAATCTTAAAAAATACTAAAAATAGGAAAATAAATGTAAAATAATTCACGAGAACAATACACGTTACTTTGATTGTAAGCAATTGCAAGTAATTAAAAACTATTAATTATTATATTAAATATAAAAACTTTAAAAGTTTTAGTTCTAACTATTGTAAGTGTATTTACTTATGTTATATTACACAGTGTAGACATAGACATTGTTTTAATTTTACTGAATAATGATCTAACCAAGAACCATTGGTCAAAGGTTTTGAAAATTAAAACATATGAACTCGATCATTCAGGATAGAAATATACGGTGTATATTTTATACTAAAATATGCGTTTTTTCTCTCACATACAAACAATGGCCTAAGAATTTTTTATGAAAGAAAAAGTTTCTAGTTGTAACTTAGTAGCAATGAAGTATTTACTTTCAGTAGTTGCGTCATTATAGTTGCTAAATTAATAAATAATTAAATATGTATGGGAAAAAAGCTAAAAAGCAATAACTGATAACCTATTGTAAAAATTATAGTAGGAACGTGTTAAAAATATTATTTAAATAAAACACAGCATATAAATGATAATTAAGATAAAATAATGTTGGTATAATATTTATGATCTTGACTATATGATGATGAATAATGTACTGTACATGTAATAATTATAGAAATTCAATAGGTACCTATCTTTTTATTTAATCCAATACGTTATTCATTCGAAGCCAATCGCAAAATTATATGTGTAGAAGAAAATAGATTAAATTGGATTAATACATAAATATTAAATTATACATACACAGGGTGTTCCAGTACGATAAAAATACTTCTTTTTTTATTTAAAATTTTTTGAAAATTCTACGCAACGTTGCCAAAATATATTAAAGGCGACTGGGGCTTATGAGAGGTACGCACGAATAATTACAGATTATCAAACCGAAATGCTCCCATGTTGCACAATAAGTCGAGGGACGTATACGGTTTGGATGGAGCGAAGTCACGATGTCAGGGAGCGTAGTGATGAGTGCCAAAACACGCGCAGAAACTTTTGATAATTATCTTTATCGCATTATATAAAGATAACAGCTAAAATATTGTTGGGCCGAAATTCACCGGTGTCCAACATCGAATACGACATGTAGGGTTTGACATGAACTTTTAAATTTAAGTATAAATGTACCTAATACGTCATGTATGCCATTGAAATATGGCAATGTTGCACAGAATTTAGTGCTCAATCGTACTGGTTTTTGTTGGATCAGCACTTATTTCATTGTTTGATTTCGAGCACGCTCGATCGTACACTAAACCCCACAATGATTTGACAAATGCGATAGCTTTTGTTCTATTATTAATTTTGGATAAGTTTCGATCGGCAGCTTTTTGAAAACCGGATTCAATATTATATCATTTTTCGAAATTCTTAATTGTTTTCTAAAAATGTAGGAAAAACTATCCCAAATTTGAAGTAAAGAAAATTTTTATTTAAAAGTAAAGTACAGTAGAGTCCCGCTAATCCGGTCATCGCTAATCCGGACATCCGGACAATTTATGTTTCGTATTTAGTATGTACTCATGTATAATATACACACATATATACATATATTTCGGGAATACCAATAATTAAGATACATATTATCGTTTCGACTTCATATTGTGGTATTT
>JAIPRM010014071.1:0-10987 GCA_025469315.1 Stegophylla sp. TES_Ste_2020
TATATCATAATCAATCAATAATAAATACCAATAATCATAATATGTAATATACAAATTATATTACATAATATGTTAAATTTGTGATTTTTATTAATTTTTAATTATTTTGTACCTATCTATTTTGTTTGATAATTACTATTTTGCAATCAGCTTTGGTTTTTTGTCAAATCAATGTTCAAAATACCTACGCCATAAAAAAAAAAAATATATATATATACAATTAAATAGGAATGAAATGCATAATAATAAATAAAATAAGGGGTGAATACTTTTAATTTTGCCCCGGGCGCCAAATCTTAATGGCACGGCTCTTCAAAAGACATTCGATAGTTTTGATAAATTAGGAACACAATATAATGTGACCCGGGAAGCAGAAATAATTTCAAAAATCATTCATTAGTCACTAATGATATTATAAACTATTGATTCCAATTTGTTACCTTTATCATTTACTTCTAAAATATTATCACTGACAGGTGACCGCTGAAAGTCAAGTGATATTTTTCCAGTTTCTAAATGTGATGATAAAAACTCCTTTGTCAATTATTACCGTCCAATGCTCGAATTTAGTTCACTAAACTTGAAATTATTCACTTCAAAGTTTACATTAACGGCAAATTAAATTTTCCATTCAAATCGACGAGGATTCATGAACCTCGACTAATTCAATAGTATTTTACACCGACCTATAAATATATATATATATAGTTCAACGAATAGAAAACGGCGATCAGTTTGATCAAACATACACTAATCTAATGAAAGCATTTAACTTGGAGTATTATCGAATAAATTGAATTACAGACGTCTTTTTTGATATGGTTCGAAACTTCACTAAAGCGTGAAACGTAATGACTGAAAATAAAATTTATCGTTTCAATATCATTTGATGTTATATAAAAACTGCCACAGAGTGTTCATATTTCATCAGTTTTATTTTTACTCTGTTCAGGTTATTATTTCCAAATAATCTTTCATGAGCACGTTTCACTGAAGTATCAAAATATTATGAACACGGAGATTTAGCGTATAATTTTGAGAAACATTAGTAATTAAACTCATTTCATGTTATAAAATTCGTGGTTGTTCGGTTTAAAATGTAATATAATTAACGAAAAGATATTGGAATATAACGACATACAAAAATATTTAATCGAGGAGGATGGGAATATCTGAATGCCCAATAACAGGGGCGCCGGAACAATGGGGGCAGTGGGGGCAATTGCCCCCACGACTTCACGGCTTATTTATATTTACATTTAACTCACAATACCTAAATATTATTCAATAATTTTGTTCAGCAAGCAATATATTATATGTGTTAGTAATTTAAAATACCTAATATCAAATTAATTGACAGAAAAATAGATATGAACTTTATTTATCATCTCTCATTCCAGAAAAATAAATTTTATTTTGATACTCATTATTTGATTGTCATATTTGCGATAATCTATTATGCATAGGTCATGTAAACGGGTAGAGAAATTAGAAAATAAATAATATTTGTAAGAAAAAAAATATGTAATTATACTTATGTACATATTTCCTCGGCATAGATGCTATAAAATTGGGGGGGAGAGATTTCCATATTTTCGCACCTATGCCCTCTAGAAAAAGGCTTGAAATATTTTGCCCCCATGGCAAAAAAAAAAATCGTTCCGTTGTCCCTGTCCAATAAGGAATAATTATATTGAGATGAATGTTATGGAGTGAGTGTAATGCGGTGTTTTTCAGTGATCGTTAGTTTCATTGCGATTTATTTCATAATATAACATGATAGGTAATGTCTATTTTACGTTTAATTTAAATAGTGTTCGTTTGTTGGTTTCCGAACGATTCGCGTTATGCTATAATAACATATTATTTTTGTATCATCGCGTGTCGTGCAGAGTAGTACGAATATAACGTACGAAGAGAAAAAATAAATTGAAACCAGAGTAATTGGCCGGGACCCGTGAGACGTAATCATAATAATATTATGTATACGGCTATTGTACGTGAGATTTCGAAAGCAAAATAAATGCAATCAACGCCAAACGTATATATTTTGTCCCCTGAATACACACATATATTTTGTTTGTCACATTGATCGATTTTTCGGCGACAAAATTGCCGTACGAAGCGCTTATTTTGCTGTACGATAGTTATACAGTATATTGTTCTTTTACACTTACCTTGACCATTTTATATCATATTATCTGCACCACGAGAAAGATTTTTTTTAAACATTAAAATATTAATATTAATACAGTGCTTTAACTCTGTGTAGAACACTTGAAATAAATATGAATAATCAACTATAGCTATAATCTCTTTAAAAACTCCATCTTAAGGATTATTTAATCATTATTTTGTACTTAATCAAATGTATATGATATTAATTACTATACACCTACTATTAGTTTCTACTTAATGATTCGTCATCATAATTTGCGTATGAAATAATGTGAATTTGCATTCAATTAGTGCAATTATTGTAAAAATATTTAAATTTACCTTATAATATGTATATTATGTACTATATGCGTTTAATAATATATAAAAAATAACTAATAATTTTGTAGTATTTTGGTATTCGAATTATATTTAGAAATGAACTCGAATGATTTTAACAAAAGTGAAAGTATAATAAACTTTTATAGGAGTAAGCTCGTAAAATATCCAACTGTTTTCAACACAACGAATGGAAAATGAAATTACTAAAAGAAATCTTTGATTTTTTTTTATATATATGTACTGCCATTCGAGCTGTAATTATAAATTTAAAAACTTGTGAAAAAATTATTCAGTGAGCCGTTTTTTACGATCCTTATTTACATAGATAGAAAAACTTGTAGAGAATCATTTGGTAAAAGGAAATGTTGAGCGTAATTTAAATTTAAAATTATATATGGTTTTGACAGAAAAAAAAAAAATCATTATTTTAATTGAAAAATATCTTTAAACGCTTAAGAAAAAACTCTGATACTCTCTCGAGTTGTTTGATACAAAATATATGCATTTTTAGGGCATATTTTGGAAGGCCTATAAAGGGCCGAATTTCACATTAAGTGTAATTTAAATTTAACTCTTATGGTGTGCACAAGCACAGAAGACTCCCCATTTATTTAATTTTTTTATGAATGGTTAATCTATTTTTTTCCTACATTTATTCAGGTAGATACAAATTTTTAAAGTTTTTATACTCAAAATATTGACTAAGTCGAAAAAAGCCATAGATATATTAAATTCACGCATAATATAATTTCTAATTTAAGTTTTTTATTTGTAAACCATCGGAAATAATAAAATAAGCGTTATAATGTACTAATAATGGTAATTTAATAATATCGGTGGTCGCTCGGCCGGGTTATCCCGAAGGCTACATCGGTTTCCTAATCACGCTCGTCCTATTTATGCGAATCCGAGTAATTGATCGCGAAGAGAAAATCAAAATGTGGGTCTGATATTCTTGCGTCAGCACTAGTTATTCGTTCTACACTCCCGACCGTGCCGTGACCGTGACCGTGACGGTTATTGTGATCCGTGGAATAAAATTCACTTTAAGTTGGTCATTCAAACGGTCGTATTGTAAATATGTTTTCATTTTAAACCCAAAAAACGATTAATAATCATTTCAGCCTTTAAGCGATTTTGACACGAGCTCAGCGCGTATGGGTTTTAACCTTAATAACTTAATAAATCTAAACAATGTATGTGTGTGTTATTTTTGGATTCTGAGTGGAGCAATGAAAATAGAGTTTTTACAATCCAAACCTATTTTTTTTTTTTTTTACCTTTTGTTTTTTCCTATAGAAATACTTGTTCAAAAGTTTTTACCGGCAATTTTTCGAATCAGAATTTGCCTCTAAACGATATTTTTGGAATGAAATACTTCAAAATTCACAAATGCTTTCTCATAATTTTGAGAAAACTTCCGGAAATTTGAAAAATAACTATCGTCCTCTAGATTCTCAGTGGAGCAAAGAAGCTTATATTTTTACCATGATGTTTATATTTTAATTTTTTCCATTTTTCTAATAACATTTTGTCGTATAGAAATACTTGTCCAAAAATTTCTATCGGTAACTTTATTAATCCCAAATCACATCTAGCTGGTACATTAGACAGGTTAATTTCAATTTTTTTTTTACTTTTTCTAAACAAATGGAAAAATTATTAAAATGTGCAATGCCTGCCTTGATAACTATCTTATTTTTAATCTCAATTTTGCGAAAATTTAAATATAGATAAACAATAATATGAAAAATGTTTTTAAGCAAATTTTTTTTTTTTATATTCGACGTTTTTTATTCATGAAATTATTTTTTCCTTTTCTCAGTTGATATTCGAATATAAAACTGTCTGAATAAATTTGTTTTTGTACCTATATGCAAATTTGAAAAGTTTTAAGTAAAATTTTTGTGGATAAACTGAAGCTCCGCTCAGGATTGTTTTATCGAAGAAATGATTTATCGTTTCTTTATAATTTAAAATATACCCACCAAGAGCATTCCATCTGATGAACGAAGAATACGCATGGTGTGAAACATGTTCCGGTTTTTTATAATTATTATATTACACGTCATTTTTAGTAAATAATGAAACTCACAGAAAGTGGAAAAGTCTTCGAGTATTTCGACCCGAGTCCGTCAATAATTGTTTGTTATGCTCCGTACAACGATTTTGAGTGTTAACTCGATTTTACCGACGAAAATAAGAAACCAACGAAATGTCGAACCCCACGACGTTTAATAGAAATACTTTTAAACTTTTGTACGAAACATAATTATGTACACTGACGATCGGTAAAACTACTATAACTATATTTTTAACTACGGAGAAACTCGATAATATTGATTATTTTGTATGAAATATATTTACTTCGTTTAAATGAATTTATAATATGCGTGTAAAATGTTACGAACGATGACGGGCATCGTGACGGTGAAGGTCGTTCGAGGTTAAGGTCAGTCAGGCTGAGTAATCGAACACTTGGATAGGTTCAAGTGAAATAGATAACTTCGGGAATTCTCCACATTTATGCGGTACTTATCATCCAGTAAAAGCTATAACGTATCCGATATCTCGTGTACTTTCCGAAAGCGTTCTACGACTAAGGACGGTTAAATGAATTCAGACATTTTTGTGTTACAAAATATAGTGTCCCACGAGTATTATCTCATTGCCATGATATTATAGCAACTTTTTCAAATTTTTCCGTGCGCAATATTCAAAAGACTAATAAAACTACGTTTTTCGATAATATTCTTATCGAAGATTTAGTTTTATTTTCAGTTTTATGAAATGGCAACCACTGTTTTTGTTAGGATCAGAGATGTATTTAGGCGAGGCCAGAGGGGGCTTGTGCCCCGGGCGGTAAAATTTTAGGGGCGGTAAATTTTGGAGAGTATTTTGATATAATAAGAAAAGTTATTTGACTGATAAAAAAAGTAAAAACTATAGTGAAAAAATTATTATTCTGGTAATCATTTATATTTTAAATTCTGAACGAAGTGAAAAAGCTTATGTTTTTACAATGATGTTTATTTTTTTTCTTTCTCTTTCTGGAATCACATTTTCGTATAGAAATACTTGTCCAAAAGTTTCGATCAGTATCTCAATAGAACCGGAATCGTACCCAGATGGTACTTTAGAGAGGTCTTTTTTCCAATTTCTCAATACTTTTTCCAAAAACAGGGAAAAACTGTGAAAAGGGAGCGTTGTTTTTTTTTTTGACCTGGGGCGCAAAATTCCTAAATACGTATCTGGTTAGGATACTTAACTATTTTCTGCATATTATCTCTAAATTACATTACATACAATAGTTTTCTTAATTAACTTGCCTTATAATTATTACTTTATGCTGTCACTTCTTAAACGGCCGAAGTCGAACTAACCAAATTCCATGAAAGATACTTCCCTTTAGCGGTTAATTTACGTGCTACAATTTGAGTCAAATAACATAATTATTATTATATGCCGTATAAATAGCTATCACAGAGTCAGATAACAGCATATTTTTATCATCGACTATCAAAAAAAAAAGTCCTAGTCTCTTCAGTTTTTTCCGCAGATTCTAAAATATGTAAAAATACATTCGGGTTTTAATTGTTCCAAATATGTTTTATGATAAATTGCAAACTAACTTCGTGTTATATATTGCACAACACGTATTAATGGTTCACAAAATTTATGCCATATATGAGATTCAATGCACCGAACGAATTTTGATTACTTTTGTAGATCAAAGAATAATATTATAAAATTTTTTTTTATTATTTTGAATATGACTAAATAATGATTTAATAAAACATATAATAATACAGTAATAAAATCTATTTTAAAAATATCATAATAATTAAAATATAATAATATAACTAATCTCACAAATATAGTTTTGGTACGTGTTGTGCCATAAATGGAACATATAAAATTGTAGGCTTTTTTGAAGTAAACAAAGGACAAATTTCATATTACATTTCTACCTTTCAGCAATGATCCCAAATATAAGAAATTATTTTTTCAAAACAAAAAAAAAATAAATAAATAAAATAAAAATCACATAGAAAGGGGTTAAATTTATAATTTTTAATTGATAGTTTAAAACTTGTTATTTAATGATGTAAAAATCTCTAAAAAAATACACCAAAAAATATGTGTTTAAATGACATAATAAAAACAAAAAACTACCCTGCAAATACAAAAAACAAACAAAAAAAAAAAAAATTAAATGAGCTAACATTTTAAAAATATAACACTTATTTTATAATAAATATGTATGTATATTTATTGTAATTTGTAATCAATCATTTAGTATTTTATTGAAACTTTATATTGTATTTATTTTTGCAATTATTAAATGTGTTACTTACACGAAAGTTTAGTATCTACAAAAATAATTAGTATTAAAACAACGTGAATATTTTTGTATTCGTTTTCAAATAATTAATAAAAAATAAAAAAAATTAACTCACACTCATAATACAATGTCATATCTAATTCACAAATTAAATGATAAAATAATTTGAAAAGGAGACAAAATATTGTCAGTACGAAAATTACCAATAATTCAATATACCAATAATTGAAGATTAAGCTATGCGATATGTTACTTTTTTTCGATTATTTAGATTTATCAAAATAATATGTTACGAGAAAGTGTTAGTTTAAAAAAAAAAAAAAAAAATGGATTTATAACTAATAAAGTATAATATTGTAACAAAATTACTAGAAGCTGTATAAAAATTATCAAGATACATTAATTTGAATAATTGGTAATTGGATATTATAATATTATCAATAAGGTTATTCTGAGTTTAATCAAAGTTTAAGGAGAGAAAATACGACATCTAGTGGCTTAAAATTCAATTTTAAAATGTTATAATTACAGAACATAATATTATAAAAAGCCATTTATTTCTACGAGGAAACACAGTAATTATTAGCAACGGAATTCCTACTTTTAAAGGTACTTTGTATAGCGTAAAAACTGCGTTTACCAAAAGGACTCAAAACGTTTAACGCATTTACTGCATTTTCTTCTAGTAAAGTATTTCATTTTTATTATTTTCATTTGTCATAATTGCAGTTATTGTATTATTATTATTATTATATATAAATTGTCAAGAAAGTAAGATTTTTAAGAAAGGTAAAAACGTATTCATACATTTGACGTATGAACTTGCATTTTCTATAAAGAATTTTTGTATACTAGGCACTAGCAGTGATATGCGACATTGATGATGTATATTTTTAGATTCTGAGGGGAGCGAAGAAGCTAGTGTTTTTACAATGATGTTAATTACTATTTTTTTTATTTTTTCTGTGAACACTTTTTCATATGGAAATACTTGTCCAAAAGTTTCGATCAGCAACTTTTTGAAACCAAATTTGCCTATAGATGGTACTTTAGAGAGGTTTTTTTTTTTTAATTTCTCAATTCTTCACTTTTTTTTTTTTTTGGAAAAACTACCCGAAATTTGACAAATTTTATTTTTCGTGAAACTGCAATCAATGCAAATTTTAACTTGAAATACTTGTGTTAAAAATTCTGATAATGATTTTTTGATATTTTATAAACCTGTTATGCATTGCCAATTTGCAAAGATGTCTGACGAAAAATGATATGAAAGAACAAAATTATTGCCATTACAAACGAGCTTGAATCCACTTAAGCCGTCAATATTTGTCAGATGAAAATTTACAGAGCATAAAATTTTTATATACAAACAGTTAAATAAAGTTTAATTCCTTGAAATTTTAAGAGTTTTCAGTATACAACTATACGATAGTGAGTTTACCTAAAAAACCTTCACGTTTTCATTTTCAGATACGCCAACGCAACAAGACTGAATTACTAAAATATTTTAATTATAAGTTTTATTTATATAAATAGATTTACAAGTTATACTTAATTTGAGAAAATTCAAATAATAATAATAATATAGAATGCAAATTTAAGAATATTTACTTTACATTAAAACAGAATAAGAAATTTTTAAAAATAATCTTTAAATTATTATTATTTAATCAACAAATTCAATTGATATATGACGATGTTCAAGATATTTGTTGTAGATCTGTAATGAAGCACATCATGTTACCACAAAAATAATGAATATTCATTCCACCTATTATTATGATTTAAAAATCTAATTTATTATATAATTGTTGTCAGCACTCAGTAAATTCATCCATGAATAATTCATTTATAATATGACAATATTTTTTTTTATCTATTTCAAACATTAAGTACAAATTTAAAATGCCAATATCTGATTAAGATGAAAGATAACAGCTTTTTTATCAAGACATTCCCTAAAACTGTTCACGGTTGTAATTTGATTCTCGTAATAAATGTTTACCAGTAAGGTAAATTTACCGAAAAAAATATTACATGGTAATTTTATGCTCTAAAAATCGAGGGATCCCACAGTTTATAAGTTTTTATATAATTTATCAATACATTAAGATTATTATACAAATCAGGAGTCCATATTATGATAACTACTACGATATATTATAATTATTTCATACATTAATTTATTTTAAATTATGATAAAATAATGATTATTATTTTAAAATTTCATACGTATGTATATGTGTATATAGTAGGATGACCATATGTCCTGTTTTATACTGGATTGTCCTTTATTTTGGCTCTGTGTCTTGTTATCCTAACAAACTACTCTTAGGACGCTTTTTGTTCCGTAATTTCAAGTCTGTCCCATATTAATCCCGTTTTTTGACTTAATATTGATTTAAAATATTTGAAATGAAATTATTGAATCAAATGATGTAAGAAATTAGAAATCTTTTGGATTTGCAAGTTTTTTTTAGAAAGTAAAGTATACATGAATACAATATGCATGAATAAAGGATTTGAAGAAATTTTAAAAAGTATCAATTTAGTTTCATTTGTTATTTTATGTTTTTCAAAATAATGTTTTTATGTGTTTAAATTTAATCTATAATAGGTAGTTTAAAAATAATACTTTTGTCATGATTCAAAAACATAAATATGTGTGTAATAAATACTTATTTATTTAAAAATATTATGAAAAATATTTTTGTCCTGTATTTTCCTTTCTTAAATATGGTCACCCTATTCGAAAATAACTCGGAAGTATGAAACATATGGACTTATCTGGTTTTTTGTTCGTTAATTGTAATACATTTTTCAAAAACCAAGACAAGTCCAAAGACAAGCAAAAACTAGACAAATCCCCGTACTTAGCTTGTTCCTGCCAATAATATTATAAGCCAGACAAGTCCGTTTACATACTCAATAACTCCAAAAAATAAATCATTGGACTTGTCTTATCGTCGAATAGGAAAATGTAAAGAAAAAAAATCTGTAAACGATAATATCAAAAAGTGAGTTTCGGAAAAAAAGTGTACTTGTTAAAATAAATACCGCGGACGTGTATTTTGAGAATTCGCCGAGTCGGGGAATCGCGGTGTAAATTGCGCGAGTCGAAGGGAAAAGTCTTTTCGCCAAGTCACATAAAAACAAAACCAATAACACGACTGTCGATCTGGTTTTTCGATAAAAACGAAAAAAAAAATGAGAAATTTTGTTCGCGTTGCTTCGCGTAGAAATCGAATACACGCATTTTTTCACCCCTTCCATCCCTTAAGACTCGATTCAATCGACTTCAAGCTACAGCGAACGGAAACGCGCTTAGTGTGCGCCCAACTCCACTGTCACTCGTTGCATTTTTAAACACACACCTTTCCCGGCTAATGTATACACGCTGCGAGTAACAATCGCCCGACGCGCGCGGCAGTGCCACTTTTCTGGAATTTAATATTTAAACGCACGTCGCGTGTGTTCGATCCAAAATGGCCGTATACCATATTTACAGGATCGTCTTGTGCATATAAAAATACGAATAAACTATTCGTTCAAAATGTGATTTGATGTCAAAATGTGATTAGAATGCGTGTTGCAGTGATTTTTCCATATGCAAACGCCCAAAATAGAATAAAATTAAAAATACTTTTCTTTATTTTTTTTTAAAAAAAAAACCTAAAATTTAGCACTTTTTACCACCCTTAAGCAGTAGTTCTGGGGGTTGACTTTTGATAATCAAATGGAAACCTATTTTTTTTTTTTTTTTTTTTGATAACATAATGTGAAGGTATGATAATAAAATCCTGATTAGTGTGTGAAATAAAAACGCATACTTTTAGATTTTGAGCGAAGTGAAGAATCTAGTGAATTTACAATGATGTGCCAAAATGGTGAAAATGATTTATATCAAATTGTATGGTATTTCAGCATACAATCGAATGGAGACAATATTTTTTGATTATTTCAAAAATTTAAAAACAAAAAAAAGGTAAGGTTCAGGAATTTCATATTCATTACTATGCTTTATTTCCACCCTGTGTGTGTGTGTGTGTGTGTGTGTGTGTGTGTGTGTGTGTGTGTGTGTGTGTGTGTGTGTGTGTATAACAATATAATAAAAAAAATAAATAAAAATCAGATATGTGTGAA
>JAIPRM010014072.1:0-10985 GCA_025469315.1 Stegophylla sp. TES_Ste_2020
GCAGGCAATTTTTTTTGTGGGTTAGGTCGTATTGGTTTTCAAATAAAATAATATCAATCTAAACTAGGATGACCATATTTAAGAAAATAAAATACAGGACAAAAAATTTTTTTATAATATTTTTAAATAAATAAGTATTACATATATAAATATATATATTAATGTTTTTGAACCGTGACAAAAGTATAATTTTTAAACTACCTATTATAGATTAAATTTAAACACATAAAAACATTATTTTGAAAAACATAAAATAACATAATGTAACTAAATTGATACTTTTTAAAATTTCTTCAAATCCTTTATTCATGCATATTGTACACTTTACTTTCTAAAAAAAACTTGTTAATTCATTTTACGATTATAATAATCGATCTATTGGTATCCAAAAGATTTCTAGATTCTTACATTATTTTATTCAATAATTTCATTTCAAAAATTTCAAAAATTTTAAATCAACAGCAAGTCAAAAATCGGGATTAATATGAGACAGACATGAAATTACAGGACAAAAAGCGTTCTGAGAGAAGTTTGTCAGGACAATAGGACACAGAGCCGAAATAAAGGACAATCCTGTATAAAACAGGACGTTTACCCTAATCTAAACCATAATACTACATAAAAACGAATTCGAATTTTTGTGGGTTGATCTGTTCTGGCACTATGCTCTTCATATATATATATATATATGTGTGTGTGTACATTAGACATATATTTCTTCAGAGGTCACACGCGCACACCGGATTCGTCCGTCGCAGGGGGTTAAGTACGCGTGTATAGGTACCGTGTCGCGCGCACACCACGAAATTCCGCGTCGTAAAACTCTCCGCGTCCCGGGCATATTCGGCACGTCGTCGTAAATCGGACACCTCCGAGTTTTTGATCGGGAAAATCTATTACTCGTGGTTACACATTATATACACGTCTCGTATAACTATATAATATTTCGGATCGTGCAGTCGTACACTGTGATTAAATTTTACAACGCAGAACTATCTCGAAAAACGAGTTTTTTTTCTTCTTCAGTACCTATTATCCAGACATGCTGTATGTCGTATGTGACTTAAAAATCGTATTTCCATTTTCGTTTTTACACTTTTTGATTCTGAGCGATAACGACGAATGTGTAATTGGTTTTTTCAAATCTGTGTTTTTATTTATTTATTTATTTATTTTTATTTCCCCCCGTATGTATGTATGTAATCATGAGTTCGGGTAGAGGTATTGGTCCAAAAGTTTCGATCAGTACTCTACAGATCGAAAATGTTGTCTAGTTGGTACTTTAAAGAGGTCATTTTTCCAAACTCTCAATACATTTTCCAAACGCATGTCTAGACTACCCAAAAATTGACAAAAAACGGCATAGCCAGAATTTTCAGAAATTCGATTTTATTTTTTTAACATAACTTCAAAAATAATGGAGCTAAAAAGTTGAAACTTTCGCCAACTCTTGAAAATAGTCACGCGCACATCTCATAAAAATTTCAAAAATATTTGACCAATTTTAAGGTAAGTACTGCATTTTGAAAATTTCGGAAATTTATCATTTTTTGTTAGTTTTAATTCATAAAATTTTAATGTATGGATATTAAGAGCTGAAGATTTAATACAAACATACCTACTTATATATATAAAACCAACGGTCTTAAAAAATCTCGAAAATCGAAAGTCCACTTTTTTTTATAACCGTTTTAAGTTAGTATTTTGACATTATTCCTCAGTTTTATATAAAATTTCATACTTATATGCATATAAAAAATAAGTTAACATTTTCACATTATTTAATACTCATAGAATTGAAAATATACAATTTTAGAATATTTTGCTGTACTATTAACATAGTTTTAAAATCACAAATTGCTCTCATTCATTCAAAATTCAATCAATTAAAAAAAGGCAAAAACAATTCTTTATAGTATGGATGAAGTAACTATGAAAAGAATATAGAAATGGGAAAGTCATAAATAATAAAATTGTTTGTCATATATTTTATTTAAAAAATTAAACTGCATTACAAATATTTAAATTCTAGTGATAAACAGGTTTATATAAAGGTTTACATAAAAAAAGTAAATTTTAAAAACTAAACACATATATAGCTAACCTACGTACACACAACTATGTAGAAAACAATTAAAATATTATGGCTTCGTATTATTAAAGTGTCGTTATTTTCTCAGGTAAATTAATTAATTTAAAAACATTATGTAGTATATTAATAGCAGTGTAAACTGCAATTAAATTTAATAACATTAAATGTAATATGGTATTATTATTGATGTTTCTGTACCACATAAATTATTGTTAAAAAAGGTAATGCAATCAGCACTTATGCTTTACAAATAGTATGTTGTTCATGTATAAATTATAAATGACTATTTGAATAAATATAAATTCATCAACCAAATTATAGGTATTAAAGTTGACAGACGTGAATAATACTGATATATCCGTATAGTTATACAAGTATTCTATATCTAGAGGTCGGAATAATATTCTCTTAAATTAGTAAATATAAGATGCTAATATTCTCCTAAAAAATTGTTAATATTCTTTAAAAACTGCAGTTAAATATGCAAAATATATCCTTTTACAGCAATATATTCTCCTAAATTCAAATTATGCTTTTATATGCTAAAACATCTTAACCTAACTGATATTTAAAGGTCAATAAATGTGATTCAATTCTATTATTTACTGAAATATTTTGTTTCTTTTAATTAAATAAACAATATGTAATAATTATTAATTTAGCATAAAAAAAAAATTAACATAGCATTTAAGTAACTTGATAAAATTATATTAATGATACATCTTTAATAAAGAAATGTATTCTATTCCTAGTTTTCTCAACAATAAAACACTAAACGTATTTAATATTATATTATTATGTATAATTTTCGACAAAATGCAACACAAAATTTTCAAATTCCATAAAATTAATCGAAGTATTCTTTAATATTCTTTTATCTTAAAACATTCTCAAATATGCAACAAAAAATATTTACCATTGATTCACAATTTGTGAAGATTTCGAACCCCCGCCTGACGGTATACACTCAAAAAAAAAAATTTTAAAGAATATAATTCCGACTTCTACGGCTATATCTGACTTCATTTAATAAATATATAATTTGAACCACTGTAGTTAAACATAGAGGTGCGGTAATTTATAAATGTATGTATTTATATTATAATCATAACAATGAATTTATCCTATAGAGCAGCAGTGGTCGTCAAACTGCGGCCTGCACAACAATAGTTTTATATTATTATGAATTCCAAAATTTTGAGTACTTAATAAGTGAAAAGGCATTTTCTTGAATAACAAATATGGCAATCGCCTTTCCGCTCATTGAAATAACGCAATGAGGATCGCATGTAGTCCCAGTGACACGGATTAGAAAACACATTATGGAGGGATGCAGGGAAAAATTATAACAATCAAAAAATTACTTTGGCAAGAGAAAATTTTTAGAAAATTTTTCTTTTTGACTTTCTTATTATATTTTTTTTTCTGTTCTCAGTTATTATAGTGGCCAAACGGATATAAAACTGGCTGCGTAAAAAAACATTTTTTTTTTTTTGTAATAACAATAAACTTTATAATTTTTAAGTAAGATAATGTTTTCGTATAAACTGTCGCTTCTCTCAGAATTGTTTTATTGAAGAAATAATATTTTTATTGTTTCTTTATTTCTATTATATCCGCCAGAAACCAAGTTATATACGTCATCGCAATAAGCGAATTTGACTGTACTGAAAAAATGTTGGATCTGAAGCCGATTCGTCTATGACTCAAGGTCCATGTTATCGCGTTCGTTCACGGCTTTTGCGACGCAACAATATTAATATTACAACAATAATAATAACAATATTATAATTACCGAGACCGATGATAACGTCGTCGTCACCGTAGCGTTTTGCTCGCCCGAGCACGTTTCACAGTTGGGAACGAATTATGCGCGCGCGCGACACGGTCGCGTGCGACGTGTTGCACTTTTCAATCCCGCATTCTTATGGGTACACTCTTGAACACTGCGCGAGACATAAAAATATCAATATCACACATGCCTACAGCTATGAACGCATTCACAAACTCTTATAGTTCGTCAGTTCAATATTGTAACATTATTGACGTACCTAATGTAATATTATAATATATTATGTACATTATTATACTTAGTACCTAAGTATGTTTTTATTAAAAAGTCTGTTGTTAAAATTTTTGTATAAGGTTCGAATATTTTAGTGTCTTTATTTTTAATGTTTTTTCTTTTTTTTTTTTTTTTTTTGTATTACATTATAATATGTGAGAGTTTTTTTTTTGCCATAATTCGCGGTATTTTCTTTTCTAAAATCCCAAACATTTTTTATTGTCATTATGAAAAATAAATTCGTACTAACACCCCACCGTGAGCATTCTTCGTTCATTCAAATTTTTCTGTCTTGATTTGCATTTTTATTAGCATCTTATCACTTTTGTCGTTATCATGAAGTTTTTTTTCTAAGACGATTCAGTCGTACCAAGACTTTGAAAAATTATTTCAACATTATTTTTGATATAAATAAATAGTACGTATTAATTCGCAGTTTATTGTACCCAAATAGTTCGAATCCCAGATCATAGAGAAACGTGCTACACGCTTGGGAACCACTGATATGAACATTTCATTATGTTAAGTCATCAATACCATTATCGATCCTGGTTTAGTAAGGTTTAAATTTATAATTTGTCCATCATTTACCATATTATATGTTTGTTTTTCAATGTAAGTCTGAAAATTTTTACAATGTGTCAAAGTCTACCAAAACTGGAAATAATGCTCTTGCCAAAATTATGACAAAATATATAAGTAAGATCAATCAACCGAGACTAAATATCATATATATATATATATATACAATATTATTTCAATTCAATATCAAAGCAGACGATTGTTAAATGATTTTTTTTTTTTGAAGACAGTGGCATTTAAAAATCTTTCCAGTTTTTCTACATAATAATCAGATGGAAAAAAATATACATTTCATGCAAGTGTCTAGTCAAGATACACACACACACACACACACACACACACGTATACATGGTATGCATATGAAAATGCGTAGCATTGTAAATTATTTGTCTGTTTGTCCGTTTATTTTGATACTTAAATTGTCAGATGTTATATACGAATATTCAATATTGTCATCCCGTTTGACCCTGAAAGCAAAGTCGTAAAATCGAAAGGGTAAACGTGTACCCGTGTATTGTGTTCCCGAAAATTCGTAATCGGCGCGTGTCTATAATGGATGTATCATGATACGCACGTATATGTTATATTATATTATACGTATAATATGTTATTATTCTGATCCGTATTGCCGCCCGCCAGAGAACGACCCTGGGTACAAGGAGCAAAAAAAAAAAAAAAAAAGGGAAGGAAAGGAAAAGGAATTCTGTTTATACGTCATGATGAGATGGTGCGCCGCGAGTGCTATATGTTTATGCCCGTCTAGTTCAATAAAACGTCGAATAAAAGTCTGCCCTCGGTGGACTTCAAAAGAAGCACGATATTGTGACCTAAACGTGTGTACATATACATATACGTTTATATTGCTATAATATTATGCATGCGTCAAGATTGTAAATAAACGAGATACAGTGCTAGTGCTCGTTGAATTTAACCCCATCGGTTCCATTACGACGGTTAGGTGCATCGTTTTTCACGGGAGTCAAGTGTTTTTCGTAAACAATCGGCCTCTGTTATACGCGTGCGTGCGCGTTTGAACTGAGTATTTTCATTCGAAAATTACCACGTCACGGGTAAAAAATCGTCGAGGGATTCAAAAACGTTAAAGACAAAATATTTAAAACATTATAATTATTCTTATATAATATAGTGGAGTTTTCGTGAAATTTATTTGGAAAAATGTTCATGTTCGCAGTGCCACTTTTGATTGTCAAACCATAATAAATAATTATTTTTTCTAATTAAGCCATAATTAGAATATATCTAAGTCAATGTTTTTGCATTTTGTCAATTTTCACTTTTGTGTTTAATAATAATTATTAATTTTAAGGGAACGTTTATTATTAAAACAATGTTATAGATATGTTTATGCGTGTTTCATTTTCGCGTGATATAATTAACAACTATGAATGATACAATTAATTAAATCGTATTTGAGGACATTATATAGATACAAGTAATAGATGGCAAGACTTTTGGATATGACGTATAATTATAATTTAAGGTTAATTTAAAATTACTCGCTCAACGCAAAACAAAATAATGTTTTATATTTCACTTAAATAAATAATAATTCAAAAGAATACGTAAAAGTATTTGACTTATTAAATTTAACGCATTTTGGATTCCCATTTTTTATGCTCTTCAAAGTTTAAACACAGAGTGGAGCGAAGAAGCTTATGTTTTTACCATGATGTTTTTTTTATTTATTTCTATTATATTTACTTATTTTTCTGTAAACACTTTTTCGTTTAGAAAAACTTGTTCAAAAGTTTCGATCAGTTACTTTATAGATCCGAAATCACACCCAGATGTTAAGTTAAAAAGATCATTATTCTATATTCTTAATGCTTTTTCTATGGGTAAAAAAAAACGTATTAACCATGGAGGAAAACTACCTGATATAAAAATGGTAAAATAGGCCATAAACTGCATTTTCATAAATCAAATTTTTGTTTTTTAACTTAACATCAAAATTAATATAGGTAAAACTTAAAACTTTCACCAACTGCTAAAAATATTTACACACATGTATCAAAAAAATTTTATATAATTACACACACACACATAATTTTCGAGTACCTACTCAACTTTACAACTCCACTCGGCTCGAAAAAAATTATACATAAAAAAAAAAATAAATAATAAAAAATAACAATACTCATCCAACACTATTAAATGAAAGTTGTTAAACATAACCAATAACTAACAATTATAATTGTATATTAACTGAAACTTCACTTAGAATTGTTATTCTTAAATTTATATTTGGTTTTTGTGTTAAGCTATCAATGTGGTTTATATTTAATAAATTGCTTCTACAAAATATAAATTGTGTAATATTTTCTTCACACTTCTTAAATACCTATAGACATTATGGTATATAGTAGGTATATACCTATAGAATAATAATGTATACATACATAAATAAAATATGCAGAAAATTCAGGGTACGATAGTACTGAGTACATACAAGTGTGTTATTGTTCTATTTTATATTTTTGAATTTTTTGAAAGTCTTATATCACCATTTGGTATAAATAGTCCTTACTTATGTTATTAAACATTAACTATATTATACACATTCAGTCACTTAACGCAATCTTTAAACAGTCCTCATGATTTTACGAGGTGTTAAAATGAATAGAAATAATTGGGGAACAACTGTGGGTGCGCTACTAACATATTATTTTTATTAGTTGCCTTGTGTTTTTCTTATGTAATACATCAAATTTTTAAGACACATTTCATAATATGACTCTCAAAAATAATACATCATTCGACAACTCGACTAATTTTTAGTATTTGTTAAAATTAATTTGAAAATATACACATAATATGTATTAAATCATAAGATAAATAAGAATTATGAAGTCGAGTCATTGTATTGGCCATCTGTAAATTTATTATACACACTTTTCGATATTATGTCTATAAAGTGTCTGTTTTTAAATATAGATATATAGTAATATTTATAGTTATCTAAATAAAAAAAAAAACTTAATATGTTATAAAAACCAAAACGTAGAACATGACGTGTATATATTTGATTTAGATCTGTAACATCCAGAAAATTTATATTACAATATTTCGTAGGCATTTTGAAAGTTTTAAACTTTCCCAAGTTATCTTGTGCTATTTGGCTTTCCACTTTAAGAAATTCACCTTGGACGGGTTGGACGAAATACTCGTAAATGTAAGTGTATCAACTCCTTAAACATTTACGGACAGAGATCGAACGATTTCTATAATATCGCCTTTTCAATACAATTTTTATATACGTAACAAAAAGCTAAAGAACTGCTTCTTTCGGAAATTGATTATTTATGGAAAATAAACTCTGCGCGTATAGGGATGTTTAAGCATAAGTTATAAAACGTAAATCTCTATACTCTGTTATACAACGTGTACACTATATTGCATGACGCACATATGACGTCAAGATATATTATAGGTATTACAGGTCTCCCGCGCATGGGTGTATCGTGGCGGGAGGGTAGGAAGAAGGTATTGTGTTAAGCCTCGCTTGTGGGACGAATCGATTATTATTATTATTATCGGGAAGAATCTTGTATGTAGTTTTTTAACAATGGCCGTGACCACGCCCTTAAGCAGTGACTTCAAGACGCCCTACGACGGCAACCAGTTGCTTTTAGTTCGTCTAAACCATATAATTTATCGTACGACGGAGACGAGAAAAATATTTTTATTTTATTTTTTTTTTTTTTTACAAATATATACGGACTGTGTCCTATTACAAAATGAGATATTGTGATACATAATATTGGTTACATTGTTTATTATTAAATGTAAATTACTTAACTACTATCGTCTAACTTGAAATGAAATAAATTACAAATTAAAGATAAATATTATTGATAGTAAACATAAAAAAAAAATCAAACTTAAGTATTACCTGCGTTCATCAAAATATTAGGGGGAGAATTTAAAATATAATTTTTATTTGAGAAAATTGGGTAAAATGGCAAAGAGTTTCTAGAATTAAGGCTATTTATTTTGCAATTTGTTAAAGACAACAACTCTGGACAATCAGTATATGCACCAGTTAACAAATTAATGTAAACATTTTGATAGGTAATAGGAGTAAACGACGGTCCTTTAATGAAGTAAAATTATATATAACAGAGGGGGCCAAATTGTGGCTCGCGAACCGCATGCATCTTTCATTATAGTTGCTCGTAGTTCGCTTTTTATATCCGAAAATAACATATATTATTTTATCTTTTGTAATAATTTGATAATATATTTTGATCATCACAATTTTAGATTTTAAATGAAGTGAAGAAGCTATTATGATTACAATGATGTTTGTTAATACTTGTTGATTAGTACTTGTTTATGCATACTCCTTCTTTTTTATTTTTATTTCTGTGAGCACTTTTTTGTATAGAAAAACTTGTACAAAGTTTTCAACTGGCAACTTTTTATATTTGCCTCTATATGGTACTTTTGAGAGATAATTTTTTAAAATTCTTAATAGTTTTCTCAAAACTTAGAAAATACTATTCAACACTTGAAAAAATGCCTCAAAAGCTGTCTTTTTTTTAGTTCAAACTTTATGAAAATTTAAATAAAGATAAACAATGACGTGAGAAATATTTTAGAGCATGAACATTTTGAAAATGAAAAAAAATATATTTTTGAAGTTATGTTGAAAAACTAAAATTAAATTTATGAAAATTCAAGTTATGACGAATTTTTTTATATTTTACCATTTTTTTTTGTCAATTTTTGGGTTGTTTAGTTTTACGCAAAGAAAAAGTATTGAGAAATTTGAAAAATGACCTCTCAAAAGTACTATTTGGAATCTATATGATACTATATGATTTTGGATCTTTAAAGTTACCGTTCGAAAATTTTGGACAAGTATTTTTATGTGAAAAAGTGTTTATAATAGACGAAAAAATAAAAAATAAATAAATAAATAAACATCATTGTAAAAACATAAGTATCTTCGCCTCACTCAGAATCTAAAATGTGTGGTATTAAAGTGTATTTATTTTTGTATAATATTCAATAATTTTCACTACATTAACTAAATTGCAATCGTTAGTTTAGATAATAATTAGTTATTATGTGGAATAATTATCACTTAAAACACGTATATTTTTATTAATTTAATACGTTAACAGAAAACGTCCGTCATTCTATAAAATTTTTAATAAAATTAAAACCAGTAAATCATATTATCTACCTCTTGATCGAAATATCCCCGATGTTATTAATTTTTTATGCGTAAACAGATAAAACATAAATAAACAAGTATTTTTATTTACTCTTTTTTTTCTCATTCCTATACACTTACGGAATATTTATTTTTAATCACTCGTAATCATAATTTTAGCTCATTTTAGAAATATCAGTTGACAACATACTATTTCTAGTAGTCATTTGTAAAACTTACAAATTTAATAGAATTTTTATAAAAAATAATGTATATTCTAGTCGGATCAATAGCGGACTCTTCAAAATTTAACCATCTATGAAAACGAAAATTGAACAGATCCGTAACTCTGAAATATTGATTATCAGGCTTTTAGAATAATAATTGGATATTAACCTGATCTGAACTCAAGTTCAAGGACGTACAGAACTCTAGTTTATATTCTACAACTTTATTATGATGTTTTTACATGGCCTACTAGGAAAATCCAGGATCCCGGTAGGTCTATGCGTTCCTGTTTTTGATTTTAAACGCATTATAAGCCTCGAGATCTAATGAGTTTTTGTAATAGTATGTTTATCGCAAGTAACTATACGGACTATATTAAAAATGAAAAATAAAATTTTTTAATATTTTATTTTATTTATTTATATTTTTAAAAACGTGTACTTACTTAATAATAAAATCACAATTTTGTTCTATACATTTTTTGATTGATAATGTCGTGGTAGATATTAACAACGCTATGAATCGATATTCACAACAGAAAATAAATAAATTTTTCCTGAAAAAGTATTACACAATTCGAGAGGTTAATTCCTGATAATATTAATTTAATAACTATTATGCGTGCTTTATACATAAATTAATTATATAGTGTAACTAAAATACGATTAAAAATGTGTTAGTGTGTAAAAAAATAATATTAAGTAAGAACTAAGGCTCGGAAGTTGTTGCATTTGCATGTTTTTTGTGAGCGATTAGATTTATTGCTAGGTAAGCTAGAAATTCATTTCATGACACTACATAATAAATATTAAAAGTTTATAGTGCATATTTTTGCA
>JAIPRM010014073.1:0-10985 GCA_025469315.1 Stegophylla sp. TES_Ste_2020
AAATTGAAGAATTGAGAAATTCAAAAAATGACCTCTCTAAAGTACAAACTAGAGGCGAATCTGGTTTTAAAAAGTTATTGATCGAAACTTTTGGACAAGTATTTCTATACGAAAAAGTGTTAACAGAAAAAAAAAAAAAATAAACATCATTGTAAAAACACTAGCTTCTTCACTTTGTTCAGAATCTAAAAAACAGAATCATGCAATTTATCAAAAAAATATTTCGAAAGAAGCTCGAAAATCAAAGTATTTCCATGACACTTTGGTAATTTAACAATAATAGACATTCGTAAAATAGAATAGCATGCGATAATCAAAACTAAGCATAGTTAGATTTTAAAACTTTTAAAAATATAATTTTTATCCAAACGTTTGTTGCATATGTTTGCACATTTTCAATGAAACCAAATGTATATTTATTGCATTTTGAACCCTAACCATACGGCTTATATAACCTGTTGAAAAATCTCTTGTACATTATTATAAAAGCGTTTATAGAAGAGTGAAGCACTCCCCGTCTCCTCCCGGAATCGTGAGCTTTTAAGCACTTCCTCCCCCCAAACCCAAAATCAGGGGTCAAATCGCACCAATAGCGTAGCCGGTACACGCGGGCGGCAAATCGACGTTTGACCGAGACAAGTCATAATTTTGGGGGACGAACGCGTTTTGCTAATTTGTTGTAATTAAACGCGTTCGCGTGGGTAAAACCGACGTCGTCGAAACGTTCGAGTGTTGCTACGTATAATCAAATTATTCCGATTTGCAGACAAGAACTTTGCGGAGATTCGCCTTTGCCCCGCACACACTTTACAACAGACTGCAGGTGCTGTCGCGCCCGTCGTATTTGTCTTTTGATATCTCGTACTCGAGAGCGCGAACACTTCTTTGCTTCACGATTATTATTATTATTATTTATAAACCACCCGTTTGTTAAATACACACGCACTGAAGGGGGGTGGGAACGGTCTCGAAGGACCGTGAGCATATCGCAATGCAGACCGTGTCGCGCAAAAATAACTTTTAATTCATCCGGATAAAGATGTAAAATGTAGTTATTATGGCAAAAATTATTATACTTAAAGGAATAAAGTACAGAAGATACAATTATTTATTCAAGATAATCACTGTTGTGCTTACATAAATAAATAAATATAGGGTGATTTTTTAAGCGTGCTCACCCCCATTTTTGGTCGTAAAAATGCAAAATTTGGGTTTTTTTTTTTTCCCCGGAATGTTCAAGTTACTATAAAATCAATATTTTTCATTACTCATTTTTTTCATGTCACCTTAAGGGTGTCCTGTGCAGATTCAAACTTTCTTTTTTCAAATGGCTACACCCCCATTTTAATTATGGAATTATATTCGGGTTATTTTTCTGTGAATTTTGATGTATTGAAATTAATATTTGAACGAGTAGTTTTTGAATTATTCAAATTTAAATATTAAGGGGAAAATTGTCACTTGGGCACATATTTTAATTCTTAATACGTAAATGAGATAAGACGACTTGACTAATTAATATTTTGTAAATGTAAAATTTAATCTCGTACACACGACATGATATCTATGAACATTTTGACTAATTATTTCTGATTAAAGGTTGATTGAGTAGATTTATAATAATTACGAACTACGTACGTAACTAAATATGTGCCCAAGTGACAATTTTCCTTAATATTTAAATTTGAATAATTCAAAAACTACTAGTTAAAATTTTAATTGCAATACATCAAAATTCACAGAAAAATAACTCGAATATAATTCCGTAATTAAAATATGGGGTAGCCATTTGAAAAAAGAAAGTTTGTATCTCCACAGAACACCCTTAAGGTGACATGAAAAAAATGAATTATGGAAAATATTGGTTTGATAGTAACTTGAACATTCCGGAAAAAAAATCCCAAATTTTGCATTTTTACGGCCAAAAATGGGAGTGGGCACGCTTAAAAATCACCCTGTATATATATATATATAGATAAACTGTTAAAACTGAATCTCAGTTCAGAATTGTTTGATATCTTGAGATATAATTTATTGTTTGTTCAAAATTTAACAAAGTCGAAGAGCGATTTCCCCTCTAGGAGACAATACTATTCCTATAGTGCAACATGTGTCCAGATTTTTTATTGTAATGTTGAATATATAATTAGAGTAAAATTTAAGAAACATTTTTTTATTTTTTTTTTTGGGGGGTACTTAAAATGTATTTTTACAGATTTATTTTACTACAAAATCCTAACCCTACTTATTACATTTTAGAGTCTATTGTCAGGATGCCGATTTTCTGTAATATACTATTTACAATCGTTTGCGTTATTATATCATTATATATACGATTATTTTGTACGCTTTTATGAGTTTTCTTTTTTCCCCTTCTAAAGTCGAAATAATGTTAGAGGTAGAAGATTCGATAAATCACTATTTGTCTGCAAAAAAAGTATTCTCAATATTATTATTATTTTTTACTGTATCAAATAACATTTAATGTTTTTACTTGATAAAAGAAAAGTCCATTCTTTGGATTGTGTGTGCTCAGTAAAAAATAAAAATCCTATTATATATTTATAAAAGAGGTCAAGAGGTATAATATGCAAATACGTTTTGATTTCCAGTGAAATCCGGTCTCGCAGTAATTCCGCTCGATTTCATATACTCGCGTCGATCTCATTGTTGTCCATTATCATTCGTTTCACAATTTGTTTTCCCCCCCCTAAATTTGTATTTTTTTTAATTCGACGCAGAACTGCGGAAAATAGCTTTGCTCTCGTTACTCGAGATCTCATTGCTGACGTTTGCAAAAGAATACAATTTTTCCTTCCAATAAATTATATCGACGAAACGTAATTAATATGTGAATAATATCGTATACGTACGTGAGACATTTACAATATTATTAGACTGATCAAAGTGGAAAAGGGTATGTAATTAAAATGTACATTTCACTTGAGGTCATTACGGTAGAAAAAAAACGTGTTGCAGTGTAAGGTGTCACTGAATAAATAATTGAACCGAATAAAAGAGAAATAAACCAATTAAAATGAGACGTGGCGCGAGCGAGTGCTGACACTTACACTCGAGCGAATTGAAAAGATTCAAAAGCTTCACGCAGAGAATTCTTTTTTGAGGAGGGGGAGTGGAGGAGAGAAAGACGGTTACGATAATGCGTATTACAAATGTCTTTATTTTTCCTCGCGCGCACAGCAGTAAAAAAAAAATAAATGTATATTAATAATATAAAGAACAATAATAGTTTTCGTTTTCAACAACCCCCGCCCCCCACAATGTATCTGACTCAAAGAGTCGAGAATACCCATGGCACGAAGTATGTCTGGCTCTCTTACTATAATTTACTTTGCATTACTTAACTTTACTTTTTTTTTTTATCCAATAAATAAAAAAAAGTGTGTACTTCGCATGTCGGGTGGAATACTCTTGACGGGCGTATTGAATTATAATAAAGAAACGATAAATCATTTCTTCGATAAAACGATTATGAACGGAGTTCGAACTAATTAACAATAATAATTATTATCGGTTTTGAAGAATTGAACTTAAATGTTGAAATATACGTACAACATTTACGAAAAACGAAAATTGATTTCCGTTATATTCACATACACCTAATGAATACTCCGTAAATAATTTCAAATTACAATAAAATTCGCACGGAAAAATCATGGAAATCGACCTGTTGTTATATTTTCATAACCACGACGACGGCGCAGCGTCCTTTACACCTTCTGTTCGCGGTCCTGGTGGTCGGGGGGCCGGGGGGGGGGGCGTTTCGCAACGTCTATACGCGCATTTTCATATTGTTGTCGTTTTAAATCAAAACGCATCATACACGTTATACGTGTACTGCAACAGCCTTCGCGTCCCCATAAACGATTACATGCTTTAACGGTCACATAATATTATGGCCGCGAGGCATTTCTAATAAACTGCTGTGCGCAAAAATACCGAACCACAGTGTTTCCGTTCAGGATTTACGGACACAAGCACATAATATTTGTATTTATATATATATATATATATATTTAATGCGCGCCGCGTTATGAGAAGGTTTCTGACGACCTTCTCGCCGCCGCTGCACAGGTGTATTGACCGTGCATAAATAAATATTATATTGTTCATTGTTCTTCGCGGCGTATATTGCGTTTTGGGCTTTCGGTTGATTTTCAAATTTTTATCGCCACCGTCGTCGTCGTCCCGGTCGAAAAACCCCCCCTAGAAAAAAAAAAAGCCGGACATACTTCGCACGATGGGTGGGATTCTCTTATTGAATTTTAAAGAAACAATAAATCATTTCTTCAATAAAACGATTCTGAATGAGGGAAGTTAATAATATAAAAAATAAATGAAAAAAAAATTGTTAGAAAAATGTCCAAATTTTTTTCACATTTTCAAAATTTTATTGTGCCAAAATCTTTTTTATATGATTTTCGGTCTAAGTTTAAATTTTCATAAAATTCTGTTTAAAAAATTATGGTTTCCGAGTCGTTTTTGTCAAATTTTCGGGTAGTTTTCTCCAAAAAAAAAAAAAAATTTAAGAATTGAGAAATTCAAAAAATTACCTCTTTAAAGTACAATCTGGAGGCAAATCCGGTTTCAAAAAGTTATTGATCGAAACTTTTGAACAAGTATTTCTATACGAAAAGTTGTACACAGAAAAAAAAAATAAACATCATTGTAAAAACACTAGCTTCTTCACTTCGTTCAAAATCTAAAAAAAAAAATAATAATTATAATCGGGTATGCGAACCACGACGATGGAAAAACTCTGCACCGTCGTCGGTGATGTCGACTGAACACGACCGTTTTACTAGTAGGGTCTGTCGATCGGACCAAAACATAGTTAAAATTATTGCTGTAAGTATAGGTTTAGCCCACTATACTATTATACGGGCACAACCGTGTTTTAAGAATTTCTTTCATTCTATTATCTATTTCAAAATATACGATTTTATAAACTGATTTATCCTTTGTGTGGGAAATTTTGAGTAATATCTAGATAAAAATGAATTACCTACATCAGTGACTCTCAACGTTTTTAAAGTCACCGCCCCCCCCTCCCCGAAGAGCAAAATATTTTTCAACGCCCCCCTTAATAAATAAATATATGAAAATTGTGGTGTATTATTTGAAAAGTGTATAACTGAAAACTTAATAGAAAATACACGGAGATAATTGATATTCATAAAGCTGAGCTGGCTTTTCATATTATCTCATTAGTTTGATATTCAATCAATTCTTGAATCTGTTAATCTGTTGTTTATTGAAAATATTTAGAAAAAACACAATTACAGGATTTTTATTTATAATAATTTTTTTTTTAACAATCCAAACTATATGAGAAATATTTTGGCCCAAGAAAATTTTTAAAATGTGAACAAAAAAAATTGTGAATATTTTCTAACACACTTTTTTTCCAATCAGTTTTAAATATTTTGGCGGAACACTTATCCCAAGTTCACGGAACACTGATCCAGATGTTTATAAGTTTATTTAGCTAGTAATCAAATATTTATCTATAGTTATATTTTCGCTATGTGAACTCGCCACTGGCCGCCACTGCAGTGTATAATATTATAATATAATATAAATCGTGTCTAGGGTAGGTCGATACAGCTAAATCTCGCAGAACGGCCATATAACAATAACAATGATAATAATATTACCATAATAATGTTGTATTATATTTGTTGCGTTCGCGCGTTAATTCTATTCCGTCGTCGTAAATTATCGTGTTCAAATAATTAACAATATTATTGATATTCCTCGGACAACACAACACCCGGCGGCACAAACTTGGCGTCGTTTTCCTTTTAAACAATTAAATTTCACTCCATCTCTCCGTCTCTCTCTCTCTCTCTCTCTCCTCCCCGGGAATTTAATCCGCTTGCTGCTCTCCCCTTTTGTGGCGCCGCCGCCGCCGCCGCCGCTAATTCCAAATTTAATATTACGATTAAGAATAATTATTTCCGTCCATCTCGCTTCCCTCGGACCAACCCGCGCGTGCGAATCCATTGTTCCGGTTAATGGTTAGGCGGCGGGCAGAGCACACAAAAACAGTCGTTCGACCATTGTCGGAGCAATGCGACGGGGAGACCAGAAATCAAAAGCGTCATAGATCTCATCGCGTGTATAATAATAATATGATTGTACGAAGATTATAACACGTTATTTTACACAAAACTGTTATTATATTATTATTATAATATTATGCGTATGGCGTAACCACCGCCTTTGACGGACGCGAATTGTTACTATGTTCACCGTCGGAAAATAATATAATATAAGCTATTCACGGCCGTCCGCGAGTTTTGAATAGAGAAAGGAAAACGTTGATATTCTCGCGAGAACTTTGCGTAGGCTGAAATAGAATGGAGGGGGGGGCTAAGCACTTACTAAGACCAAATCACTCAAAGCCCCCTCCCAAGAGGAAGGGGATAAACCAAACGAAATGTAATTATTTTAGCCTCTTTTCCCGGAAAAAAAATATTCGAATTCCGCAGCCGGTGGTGGTGGTCGGGTTCACGCGCTGATCCAAAGGAGTGGCCAAGGGGCGATCGCCCCCTTCGTAGACTCTGAAAACTCTTGTCCAAAAGTTTGACCAGTAACTTTTTTTAGTCTTGATTTGACTCTCGATGGTACTTTTAAGAGATCATTTTTCAAAACTCTCAATAGTACTGTTAAAATTTTGGAGAAACTACCCAGAATTTGGAAAATAACTCGAATACTGTATTTTTTTTTTTTATTTGATCCAAACTTCATGTGAATTTAAACAATAATACAAGAAATATTTTGGCTTAAGAAAATTTTGAAAATATAAAAAAAAAAAAAAGCAATTTTGGAAATGTTTTCCAACACTTTTTTCTCATCGTCACGTCTGAATGATGGGTTAAAAGAAAAAATGATTGCAAATTAAATTAGTTTTTGCAAATAAATGTATACGTTGTAAATTACTCGATGGGAATTCTCCCCCTCCCCATAAATTATTGTAAAACGATGGTTCAAAAATTCTGTCACGTTAATACACGAATTCGATGATTACACAATATAGGCGTTCGGTATATTAATAATAATTAATTATTATTTATACGTCTTGGAACGACGTTCGATTCGTGTGTGTGTGTTTGAGTACCTGCGCGTATACCACGTGTCACGTCAACACCAGCTCGGGAAAACGCATTGTTGTCGTTGTTCGCCTTTTGAAATCGAAAGTTTCCGATGCGCAAACACATACGCGCACCCCGACTATTATTACACTCGTGATGAGATATTCAATCAAAGTACAACATATTATTATTATAGTTTATTCCCATCACATTGTGAACATACCCCGCAGTTCACACTAATGCCGAACACATAATATTATGTTTGTGCAAAACGGTTAAGAGGCATCTGAAACACAACAAGTGTTGTTAACTATATATGGACCATTTTTATCTAAATAACTTATCTAGATAAAAATATTTATCTTTTTATTTCGTCTAGATGGAATAATTATATTTTGTATCGTTTTACCTCACCTATTTAATATGAAAAGGTTATCTAAGACAATAATATTATCTGGATAATTTTTTAGATTTTTTTCAAAACTCTTTTTGTCAAACTCTGAATACTTTTTACCGAATTTCAGAAAACCAGTAATTTCAGTAATACCGTCCAGAACCAAATTCTAATTCAAAAAGTCGTTGGTCTAAACTTTTGGATAATTAGTTCTATGCGAAAAAGTTTTCACAGAAAAATAAAGAGATAAACGTCATTGTGAAATTACTAGCTACTTTACTCCGTTCAGAATCTGAAATTATTTAGGCACTTACTTAAATAAGACCATGAAGTTAGTCCTCCACTTTCACCAATCCACCTCAATCCAACGATAATATTTAGCATATTAATCACAAATAATTGCAAATTGGTTTTTGAAATTGCAATTCATAATTGTAATTTTGGCGAATTTTATCAAAATTTCCCACCTTTGCCCTATCCTTTACAAAACTACTTCATTATTATTTAACAGATCAATAGTAAATAATTGCAAATTGATATTTACAATTTGGAAATAAATTAGTAATTTTGGTGATATTCTAAAAACCTATGTGCAATTATCTGCAACGAGAGCAGGTGAATTTTTTTGAAAAATTATTCGAAAACAGAATTTTGATTTACAAATTCCAAAAACCAATTTTCAATTGTATGAAATTAATTTGCAAAATGTTGACATTGGCTTAAGGTGAATCTGAAAAAGTGGGGGCTTTGTGAATTTAACCCCCCCCCCCATTATTAAATGTTGTGTAAAAGCCTAGTGTGAAATTTGCCAATTTTTCAAAAATCAATTTGAAATTATTTGCGTGAGTGTGGGGCCAACTTTATAGTTCTTAATATGTGTTTTTGAATTAGGATAATAAATAAAGAGTATTTTAAAGCAAATAAATTATAATCATTATTTTATATTATTTTATTTATAGTTAAATTTCCATTTGACAAATGCATTTTTTAAATTGTATACATTTTTTTAAAGTTACCCGTTTTTTTACCTAGATGGCTAGATAAATGTGATTGTCTTTTATCTATTATCTAGATAAGAATTTAAATTTAAATCTATTATCTTATCTAGATAAATGTTGGTTATCTTTTGTACAACACAGCTGATTTTTAGAGAGGGGAAGGAGTAAAGGAAACGTCATAAGAGCCGTTCGGGTTGGGCTTAGCGAAAACGCGCGTGCAGTAACCTAAATCGAAAATATTTGTATTCAAACGGTGGAAGACCGCCGAGCGTTTACCTCTTTTTTTTATATATATTAAAATGGTATACCGATGTTTCTGTGGTGTTTTTCACCCTCAATAAAATACCAACGGTGGTGAGTTTTTACATTAACTTTCGGGGTCTTTTCAGTTATTTCTTTTTTTCTTTTCTCCACCTACCGCCGTTTTTTTTTTTTTTTTTTTTTTTATTATTATTACTTATTATTCTTTTTTTTTTTTTTTTCGAGTCCACAACCGCTTTACGAAACCACCGACTTTGCCAAAACAATTACTTAAAAATTACTTTTTGTGATCAAAACTCTTGACGCCACGGAAGTTTTCACAAAGTAATCTGTAAACTTCAGGTTTACTTTTTAATGTCGCCCCAAGTGTCATGTGTGAACAAACTCCGTAAGTACATTAAAACCTTGCTGCGCACATACGTCAATGGTTTTTCGTCGGGAGGAGGGGGTGAGGGGGGGTGTGTGGATTAGTTTTGTTCCGACTGTGAAATCGATAAACTAATGGAAATCCACGGGGCGCACGAGTGATTTTTATCTATATATTTTAAAAACACAAATATTCGAGCACATATTATTATTAACGTCGTTTGCAATACTATATAATCAGGGTTGTTGCCAACTGTCCTGATTTAAGCGGCAGGACATTCACCATTTTCGCATTCTTCTCCCTTGTCCCAATTAGAGTTTATGCGGGACAAACTTTTCCTTGTGTCCTTTAACCTGTGTTTTACCAATTTACCTCGCTGTACTTTTGAACAAACAATAAAACTCTTAAAAAAAGAGGATTTATTTGTTATTGAGCAGAGAGAAATAATCTAATTGTATAACACTTAAATACTATAATGAGATTTTTTAAACTTAAAGTTGTTATTTTAGCTGATTTTGTTAATATTTAGTAAAAGATAACAATGCTTTTTTCAAAAAAATTCTTTCTCCAGAATATTTTTTCATTGTATTGTTCATCGATATTTAATTTTTCATATAGTTTTGATTAAAAAATAAAGTTTTAAAGGCACTATTGTCAAATTTAAGGTAGTTTTTCTAAATGTTGAATAAAAACTATTTAGAATTTTCGCAATTGATTTTTTTTTTTTAAATAGATTGTCGGTAAGAACTTTTGTTTGAGATTTCCATAAAATGAAAACCGAGTGGACAGAAAAAAAAAAATCATAATAAACATACATAATTGTTATAGAGAAACACTATAGTTTCTTCACTCCTCTCGGAATGTAAAAAAAAAACATCATCTTTACGGTCGATTTATCTAGATAAAATATAATATTATGATTAGTCGAGATAAAACTTTCAGTAATTATTCGAGGTGAAACGAAGGAAAATAATTATTTCATTAATTATCCGGACAAAGACGAAAAACACAGAGGTAATTATTTATCTAGATAACGCTCGTCCTGCGTAATTGCGCGAACAGGTCTTATGCAAATTCTCGGGGTCGGTGGCGGTTGATGTCGGTAGAATGGAAACGACATAATATTTATTATATTATGCATAATATAGTGTGCGTCCCACGAATAAAATGAGACTTACAAACGGTGTTCAAACTCAACGGCAGCGACGCGAGTGGCACAGCCCAAATTGATTTTAAGAATGATTGGAATGCGATTGAAAAGCGCAAATGAGGTGGTCACGGATATTTTGAAAAGGGCACGAGATAAAATCGAATGGTAAAAGGTCATTATTAAAGGGGAGTTTTGCGTTTTTCAACTACACCGGATTAAACTATCGCTTAAAAAAGCTCAAACTGTATGCTAACCTAACCCAACTTACTAAGGATTTAGATAGGATCTAGATTAGTTCATCGGGTGTTTGATCGATCACGCTTCGCTCCGCAAATCGAAAATATCCCTCGGTTTGCTGTACTTTGTGGGGAAATTTCGGCTTGATAATCGGCAATCGCATACACTTTATATTATGTCGTGTATTTAAACAATAAAAATTAAAAAATATATATATTTTTTAGATTCTGAACAAAGTGAAGAAGCTAGTGTTTTTACAATGATGTTTATTTTTTATTTCGGTGAACATTTATCTTTTAAATCTACTTGTCCAAAAGTCTCGACCAGTAACTATTTGAAACCCGATTTTCCTCTAATTGGTACTTAAGAGAGGTGATTTTTTGAATTTCTCAATTCTTCATTTTTTTTTTTTTTTTTTTTGGAAAAAAAAACCCAAAATTTGACAAAAACGACACGGAAA
>JAIPRM010014074.1:0-10985 GCA_025469315.1 Stegophylla sp. TES_Ste_2020
TCAGAATCGTTTTACTGAAGAAATGATTTATCGTTTCTTTAAAATATAATACGCCCGTCAAGAGAATACCACCTGTCGTGCGAAGTACACCCATCGTGCGAAGTATGTCCGCTTTTTTTTTATTTGAACTCGTTTTCGTATAGAAATAATTGTTCAAATGTTCCGACCAGCAATTTTTGAAGTCATTATTCGAAATTATCAAAATTCTCAACAGTTTTGTTTTATTTTACTTCAATTGATGTTATAGTTATGCTAAAACAGATTTATAAAAATGTTGTACGTTGAGTTACGATAATAAAGTAAATTGTATTATTTAGCTCAAATATTGTTTCGTTATTGAAAGTGACTAATCTGTATAATAAATAACGTTTGGATTATTATGTAAAGTGTATTGAGTTTTTCGTTGTAAAGAGTTTTTACTGCAATTCTAAAATTCTATATTCATCCCAAAAATGGATAAATTTTTGGAAATTCTTTTTAGGCTATATTAAACTGTTTTTGATAGAGATGGATGAAAATTTCAAGTTTCTATGATTAGTCGTTTTGGAGGTGATGGAACGGTATACATTACCGAGAGTTTACTTACATTTGATGGACGTTTTTCTTTGTTTTTGACAAAAATATTGAGAATTTCGAAAAATCATCACTTTTATGTATCATCCAAACCGCATTCTCTATTCGCATTCTATATTCTACATGAACAACACAAGCTTTTTCGCTCCAATCAGAATCCAAATTTTGCTTTTGCCTTGACATTTGAAAATATTTTATAGAACGGTAAGTACATTTTTTTCAACGTCCGTGGCTCGCGCGGTCTCTTAAACAAGACATATGATTCGGGAACGTGTTATCTTGACCCCCTCCCCATTAAATTTGGGTCTGTGCTTGGATTTTAATTTTCCCTCTCGTTTTGAGGTTGTGTGTACAATCGTTAAACAAAAAAGGTACAATTAACTTGAATACACATTAATTTTACATTTTCTAAAACAGTCAAAACCGCGTTAAACAAATTTGTGTTTGACGTTAAAATATAATATTTTTTTATCCGTTTTAACGCAGTCAGTTATTGATTGTTTTGTCGAAGAAACGAGCAAAAAAATTAATAAATAAAACGAAGTCTGTACAAAAAACCAACAAAAATATTTAACGAAATTTCCGACGGACTCTTAAACATATATATATATATTATATATTGGATTGGCGGCGCTTATCGACAATGAAATTAAACCTTGTGGATTAATCAATTACACATCGTGGGCATAGACTGCGTGATATAAGTGAGAAGAATAACGATCGAAAATAACCCGAGTTGAAAACAATAGGTAATTAATCACGGTATTATTTTTTTCTTTTTGCTCTCTCTCCCTCCCACCCCCCCCCCCAATCTCTCTCTCTCTCTAGATATTATCAAGTATATATTATATTAACTGCAGTAGATTTGATTGATTAAATCCGCCGAAACCGTGCCAGTGTTTGTGCACAGGTACCAACCACTGGGCTTGATGGAGGTTAGAGAATAGATCATCATAATATTATCGTGTTCTATTATAATAATTATTATTATTACATATTAAAAATGAAAAAAAAATATTTAATTTATTCTCAATAGGTAGGTAAATGAGATAAGACGACCTGACTAATTAATATTTTGTAAATGTGAAATTTAATCTAGTACACACGACATGATGACTATGAACATTTTGACTAATTATTTCTGATTAAAGGTTAATTGAGTTGATTATTTATAATAAAATTACGAACTACGAACGTAACTCTAAATATGTGCCCAAGTGACAATTTTCCTTAATATTTAAATTTGAATAATTCAAAAACTACTCGTTCGAATTTTAATTTCAATGCATCAAAATTCACAGAAAAATAACCGGAATATAATTCCGTGATTAAAATAGGGGGTAGCCATTTGAAAAAAGAAAGTTTGTAACTCCACAGGACACCCATAGGGTGACATGAAAAAAATGAGTTATGAAAAATATTGGTTTTATAGTAACTTGAACATTCCGGAAAAAAAATCCCAAATTTTGCATTTTTACGGCCAAAAATGGGCGTAAGCACGTTTAAAAAATCACCCTGTATATATATATGTGTGTGTGTGTGTGTGTGTGTGTGTGAGCTTGTATACAATTATTCTCTCACCTAAAAAATAATCAACCGAATGTGTTACGAAATAGATAATATTTTACATTTGAACCTTAACTTTAAACATATTTAAGGGGAGCAAAAAGTAATTAGGTAAATAATAGCAAATATACCATAGGTACCCATGGTACGAAGTGTGTGTTAGGCTTTTGCGCTATTGAAATTATTCATATTATAAATCCACTACACACGGGGAACTTACACTTGTATTAATTTTAATGATAATAAATGAATAAAACATGTATTTGAGCAATTAATATATACGGGACTTGACGACGGTGTTTAATTGGCACAGCTATTCGATATCACGCCACTTGTTAAGAACAATCTGGTCGTGTCACGCGACGAAACGAAATTAAGATCGTGTTTAATTGTTTAATTTAAAGTTTAAAGAGACATTTGAAATTTCAATTTATTTCGTATATTGTTCTTTATATTATTGAATGTTATTAGTTCTCAGTCAATAGTAATTTATATTATTGTTACTCATTAAATATTAATATTTATGTATTATATTCATTATTATTAGAATGTTAGAATTGTGAGATAAAACGCCTACGACTTACTTTGAAACTACTTTTTTTCATCCCCCCACCACCCATTGAAATATTGTAAGAACGCCACTGGCCAACCTGGTTACGATTTAAATGTGAACCGAAAATGCAGTTGAATCTGACTAAATCCACAAATATCCGTAAATAAAATAATTAAACTATTTGTACACTATAGTTACTCCACAACTCTAAATTAATTTACAATTTTCGACACTATAAACATTGACATACATAAAGCGAATTTTCTCTAGTTCAATTGATTAACTACAAACTATTATAGAACTTTTGTCAAATATTTTTAATAGATTTTCGATTAAATATTTTAGAACCAAACATTATCAAAACGATTTTTGAAAAATAACTACAAAATATTTGGCACACAACTCATTTTAAATATTTTAAACATATTTGAGCATAAATATTTTAGTTCCAAACATTATCAAAACGATTTTTGAAATATTACCGTACAATATTTAATACACAACTTTTTCCAGATTTTTTGAAAATATATAATCAAAAATTATTCAATGCCATATATTTCTAAAACAATGTAGCAATATTAAGTAAAAAATATTTTATAAAACACATTCTTAAAATATTGTGATCATTTTAATATTTTCCATTTGCTGTGTGTGGGTAATTATTGTAAAATTAAATATGAATAAAATGAATGGAATAATATTAAATAATTAAATTTTTCTCAATCCGAAATTTTTGTTCATGTGTAATTTATTAAAACTTGGCCTTGTCGAAGATGTGATATTTCGTTTGTTTAAAATTCAACACGCCCACCAAGTGTACCCCATCCGCGGCTAATCATTGTCCTAGATTCCATCAGTTCACAAATCGCTTACAAACAGCAGTCGGACATTTTTACTAAAAAATATATGTACCGATTGAAATTTAAATATTCCAACCACATCACATATATTAATATAACAGTTCTCTTTCACAAATCATTATTTATTGGTAATTCAAGCTTTTTTTTTTTTTTTTCTGAAAACGGTCAACGATTTCAATCAAAGGGTTTATGTAATATTTTCCGTTGTCGAAAAGTTGCCTTTTTCGGGGCGAAATTCGACGTAATCGTTTTTTTTTTTTTTTTCTTTAACTAACCCATATTACATTTTGATGATTTTTTATCAATGTTTTAACTATATTTTTATACATATAATATAACGACACGAAATTATCGTTTTACAAAAATAAGTAAAAAAAAAGCCAAGCGAATATATATAAACATACGTTTCATTCAAAAGTGTTTCCATTGTAATTTCAACTATCAATCAAGAAATAACTTGATAGGGGTTTATGGGGGAGGGGGGGGGACTTGGACCCTCTAAATATCTTTTAAAGCCCCTTTAAAATCACATGTGACATGTTAGTATTATTTATTAAAGGTAAACGATTAAAAAAAAATTAATAATTAACATTGACTACAATAATATACAGTATTCATTGAAAATTTATCTAGATATGATAATAGACAATCATTTAAATAATTATCTAGATAACAGATAAAAGATAATCCCATTTATCTAGATAAAAAACAGATAACTTTTTTGAAAGTTTACACAACGTTTAAAACATGCATTTGTAAATGAAAATTTTACTAAAAATATATATTATAATATAATAAGTACTTGCTTGATTACGATTTATTTCCTATAAATTATTCTAAATTTATTTTTTTTATTTAGAGGACTTTTTGAATCAAAATTTTGCTCTTGATGGTACTAATAGTTTATTTGTCAAAATTCGGAATAATTTTTCCAAAATTTGGGGAAAAGTTCTAAAAATTCTACAAAAACAGCTTTGAAAATATTCAAAAAAATATGTAGATTAATTCAAAATAATCGAGCAAACAAAATAACTGAACAACCCTATAATATATATATATATATATACAGGGTGATCCATTAAGAATACTCACCCTTATTTATTTTCAAATAGCAACTTTCTCCCCCTTACTGTCGCAAAATTTTGTACAGGTCATGTTTTTAGTGAAATTTAATGTATTAAAATCAAAACACGAACTAGTACTTTTCGAATTATTCCAATTTAAGTGTTAAGGATAATAATAATCTCTTAGGTACGCATATAATATTATATAACCCACATTCCTACATAAAACTTACGTGTTGACTAATTTGGTTACCTTTTAGGTTATTGTCCTCGGTAACTTCAGCATAAAATTGAAAAAAAAGCTTGCATCTCCACAGATGATTGGTATAAGTGACGTGAAAAAAAAGTTACTGATGTTTTTCATAGTAACTCAAACGTTTCAAAACAACAAAAAGTCCAAAAATTTACGTTTTTACTGACCAAAAAAGGACATAAAAGCGTAATTAATGGACTACTTTATAAGAAGTAATAAATATTTAATAGTAACTATATATTATCTGTAATAATAGGTAAAAAAAAAAGAAAAAATAGTTTTAAACGGATTTTAAAATATTAGAGAGATAGAGAGAGAGAGAGGGAGATTGAGCAAAGCGCTCTTTTCGAAAATAATTGTTTACGATAATGATCCACCCTCCATCAACCTCATTCGGTAATGACACTTTACACGTGCACATTTGAGCGTACAGACTATTTGCATAAATTAATATCATTTACATAATAAAGCAAATATCAAACGAATCGCACACTATAAACGTGCGACGTGCGTTTAAAATAAAAAAAATAAAAAAATCCGTCATTTTAAAACACGCGTACACTACTGTATACTGTCTCGTAGTATTGTGTGTTATATTATTCTTTCACCCGAGCATTAGCGCAAATAGATGAGAGGCTAGGGGGATTAGCACCCCAAAAGTATTTTTAGCCCCCCCTCCAAAAAAAAAAAAGTGTATGATATTTGAATAGGTATATATAAAAATATTTATGGTGTTTATAATGAATATTTATTTATTTATTTTATTAAGTGCTATAAATACCAACATATATATATACAATTACATAAGTATCAAAATACAAAACACAAAATAATATTATAGCATCCCTTTCAAAAGCTAAGCTTGTGCTGAAAAGCATATTACTTTATGATATTGTATGATATTATAATACTATATGAATCAATTATTAATTATTGTAAAATTACTAATAAACACAATATTTTCCTATGTTGAAATACGATAAATAAGCGTGGGTAAATAATAGGTACATCATACGTGTTATATACTTCAGAAAATATTTTATACGACTATACTTATCAAAATGAATAAAAAAATATTAACCCCCAAATTTTTCATCCTATTCGCGCCTATGCGCCCGAGAGTACATTAAGCGAAACCGCGAAAATTCTCTCGAAACGGACGAAACGGAATCTGTTACGCAGAAGCATCATTACCGCCAACAAAATACAATATTCGAATTTAGAGCAAAACGAAACGGAATATCCACAGCCGCCGCTCCAAGAACGACGCACGTAATATCAGCTGTAATAATATTCGCGAAACCGAGTAAACTCCGTGTATTTTACCATTATTAATTCGAATCGTTCCGTTTCGAAATCTTTTATCGCCTCGTACATTCGTACGGTTTGAATATTTATAGAATAGTTTTAATTAACAAACTCCGTTTATGAAAACGCGTTGTATTCGAATTTGATTTATATTCTCTGTCGTTTATTTTACGTAATCGTTATTTTAAGGTAATTCGTGCGTTTTACTACAAAATTTTAATACATCACTATCCGTAGTCCACGCGTAGGCGTTATTAGACCTTAAGTCCGGGGGGAAGGGGGGGGGGTGCTAAAACTGTAATCAGTTCTGTCATCCCCTCCCCCCCGATCCCTCGAAACCATTCGCATCCCAAACGCCTTTAGAACGCCATTTTACAACAAACGAAGAAACGGTCAAATTATTAACTAACAACCATTATTCATTTTTACACCGTTATTAGTGTCCAAGGGTCGGGACTTTGAAATATATGCATTTGCATATTTCAAACAGGATATTTGTTCCGAAAATCGGATTTGTTACATACTATATTTGTTTTGTGATACAAGGATTTTAAACTTTAAATTTTGTATACTTCTGATTTTTATCCTATAAATACACATTTTTTAAACATTTTTACTCCATACTTTGCCATTTTTTAAAAATATTCTGAATTACTATCATTCCAATTGCGAAAAAATTTCAGAAAACAACTTTTTCTCATAATTTTTTTTTTTTCTGTTCTCAGTTAGTAATGGCTTATAAAAGTAGCCGTGTGAAAATGTATTTTTTTTTTTTTTTTTTATAATAACAAACTTAATAGCTTTTAAATAAAATCGTCTTATTTTTTTAAATTGAAGCTCCCAATCACTTTATTAAAGAAATAATTTATCGTTTTTTTAAAATTTAATACACTCTCTAAGTTCCACCCGAGAATACCCATAGTGCAAAATATGTCCGGTTTTTTTAAATTTTATTTGCGACGAAGTGAATCGTTAAAGTAGAAGAGAAATATCATCTTTTTAAATTCCATAACTACCAGTACCAGAATACAATTCATATTTATACATACAATGATTCACACATATTTTATCGCTTTTAATGAAATTTTTTCGGGCTCGAAAAACTATGATAAATGTCGAAAACATTATCTCTTTGAAGTACACCGTCCAAATGTAATTTCTTATCTAAAAAGTTTTGGAAAGTTTTGGATGAGTTTTACAATCCGACAGAGTTTTTTTTCCAGGCAACAGAAAAAACTACATCGTTCTCTAAAACGGAGGCGTTTATGGCTTCGCTCAAAATCCATAAATACGAAATAAAGAAAAATACGTATTTAAATACTTTGGTTTAAAACGGTATTAGGATATTTTTATTTAAACGCGTAAACCAAGTGTTGTACTTTATCGCAAGACTGCAGAGGGCTCGCGTGTACAATTATTGAATACACTTATTATGAACGTTAGGGTTACAAAATTTTAACATTCAAAATACGGGACAAGATAAAAAAAAGTGTGTACTTCGCTCGTCGGAGTGTTCACCGCACGACGGGTGGGATTCTCTTGACGGGTGTATTGAATTTTAAAGAAATGATAAAGCATTTCTTCAATAAAACGATTCTGAACGAAAAATGTTAATAATATAGAAAAAAAAATGTTAGAAAAATGTCCAAAATTTTTTTTAATATTTCCAAAATTTTCTTGCGCCAAAATCTTTCTTATATGATTTTCTATCTACGTTTAAATTTTCGTATAGTTCGGATCAAAAAATGATGGTTTCCGAGTCGTTTTGTCAAATTTTGGGTAGTTTTTTCCAAAAAAAAAATTGAAGAATTGAGAAATTCAAAAAATGACCTCTCTAAATTACCATCTAGAGGCCAATCCGGTTTCAAAAAGTTACTGATCGAAACTTTTGGACAAGTATTTCCATACGAAAAGTTGTACACAGAAAAAATAAATAAATAAACATCATTGTAAAAACACTAGCTTCTTCACTTCGTTCAGAATCTAAAAGAAGTGTTTACTTCGCTCGTCGGGGTGTTCTTCACACGACGGGTGGGATTCTCTTGACGGGTGTATTGAATTTTAAAGAAACGACAAATCATTTCTTCAATAAAACTATTTTGAACGAGGGAAGTTAATAAATATAAAAATTTTTCCTTAATCCACTTTATTATTTGCTTGTTAATGTAATATGAAACGCATTGAGCCTTTATTTTTCGGGATTTGAACTATTTAATTTTTAGATTTTAATTTTTTTTTTGGAACAAAGTTCCTTATTTTGAGTTTTGAGAGGAGACCTAGCCGAGAAAAAATATAACGCGTAACTATGACAACCATTGTAACCATGGCAACTGTGGTAACCATGGCAACCGTGGTAACCATGATAGTTATAATTTAAATAATAATTTAATTTAAATGTAAATTTAAAAATAATAACCTGTGTATGAAAGGAACTTCGTTCCTAACATAATATATATAATATGTTAAAGTGTTGAATCAGTTATTTTATGAAATAACTAGGTAATTTATAAAATAACTAAAACGTATGGATAGTGTATATAATTTATACTTTATCTAGTTATTTTATACATTCCCTGGCATCACTTCGTTAATGTATCAAATTTTACAAAATATCATAATATACACTATTCTTATTTTACCGTCCAACACAAGTAATAAATTAGATAAGACTTATTTTTGGCGACCCCAATGTTCATGAACATATTTTACTGTGTTAGATTTTCGTTGTACATGTATTATTATTATTATTATTATTGTAAATAAAATTGGTAAGGTTTAAAGTTTATTTATAGTTTTACAGTTGTCTCAACACTAATATCTTAATTATTAATATAGTTTACAACGAATTCGCTGCAAATGCGCAGTCACTGGGAACTGGTCAGAGTTTTTTAAGTGCATTTATACCAAAAAAATGTGATACGAAACGGTGTCTCTGCAGAAAAAAATAAGTACAGTACAAACTCCAAATGCCACAATAGCCTCCCGTGTACTTATAAACAATTATAAATAATATAAATCTTAATAAAATATTATATTAATTAGTTTTAAATTTTAATGTATTTTATACTTTAACGTTTATCAAACTAAAATATTCTAGATATTCTATGAAATAGCTAGTTACAGTATATTATATTTCATGTTGATATTCATAGTTTAACTAACATTCGTAGGTAATTCATGAACTTACCTTGTTATTTCATAAAATATTCATAAATTAACGGAATTCAACACTTTAGCTGTAACATATTATCATATTATATAACCTGACCTGACCGTCCGCAATGCGACGCGAGTATTAATTGTACAAGTGACAAAGCTTTTGACGCTGTAAAAAAAAAAACATCAAGAGTATCCCGCCCGAGGTGTGGTGAAGAACACCTGACAAGCGAAATATACACTTTCTTTTTTTTTTTTTTTTTTTACTCGGTGCTTTGTAAATTAGCACTACGGTGAAACGACTTTGTTTTACATTCCTCCTAAAAAATGCCGCCCTCAAAAAGTGCCACCCGGAGCGGACCACCCCTCCCACACCCCCCCCCCACGCTACGCCACTGGCTCTACATGTTATTTATATGAATATACAAAAAAAATGTATTTTCAGTAAAAATTTAGAAGTCTCCTTTTAACATTTAGCGATTCATATATATATATATATATATATATATATGTGTAAGTACGGAAATCTAAAATAATAATTCGACTTATTTCGGGCGACATTTAAATGCGTCGAACGAAACGAATGAAACGACGTCGCGTTATTAAATTTTTGCTCTACACTTTATGTAAATGTCGATTTAAACTGTGCTCGATGTTTGCAGGCAATGATAATAATTTTAATTCGTATACTCGTATAATTGTTCGTTTGCATAATCAAATAAAATGTATACAAGACAACGAAATTCAATTAAGATTTCCTGTTGAATTTTCAAACTGTTTTAAAACCGTTTTTCGAGCGTATTTTAAAATACACACTTACATACGCTTGTAATCATAACGACGATTTACTTTGAAATTAACGTTAATTTTTAAAAATAATATTGGCAAAGATAATAACAACCAACGATCTCGTCTAATTAGTTTTGAATAGTAATTAATTATAATAATAACCACGTTGAAAATATAACACGGATATACTTGTGTTTTCATTTCTATCGGTCATAATTATATTATTTGACGTTTTCTCAAGTTTGAACATTAAATTATTCCAATTAACTACAAATAATACAATATTACAATGCGATATCATTGTACAGAAGAAGAGATGGCATTTTAACTCGAAAAAACCTACTTAGAAGTAAGTATTCAGAAGTGCCGAAAAAAACTCTAAAATGAAAACTTTAAAAAATTTAATTAGGTATTTGGAATTTGAATAAGTGAATAAATTTAATTCAAAAATAATTAGGTACCAGCATACAGACATAGATAAAATTGTATTAAAAAAGCCGGACATACTTCGCACGATGGGTGTACTTCGCACGACGGGTGGTATTCTCTTGACGGGTGTATTAAATTTTAAAGAAACGATAAATCATTTCTTCAGTAAAACAATTCTGAACAAAGGAAGTTATAGTAATATAAGAAAAAAAAATGTCCAAAATTTTTTTTCACATTTTCAAAATTTTCTTGCGCCAAAATCTTTTTTATAGGATTTTCTATTTATGTTTAAATTTTCATAAAATTCTGATCGAAAAATGATGGTTTTCGAGTCGTTTTTGTCAAATTTTGGGTAGTTTTTTCCAAAAAAAAAACATTGAAGAATTGAGAAATTCAAAAAATGACCTCTTTACAATCTAGAGGCGAATCGGGTT
>JAIPRM010014075.1:0-10985 GCA_025469315.1 Stegophylla sp. TES_Ste_2020
GAAATGGTTTAGCGTTTCTTTAAAATTTAATACGCCCGTCAAGAGAATACCACCCGTCGTGCGAAGTACACCCATCGTGCGAAGTATGTCCGCTTTTTTTTTTTTTAATATAAAATTCTTGATATATGAGTTGAAAACTTATTCCGAAAATTACTCATTTTATACATTTATATGTCATTAGGTATATATTATATATCTAAATCTAACGATTGTGAAACATTTTTGTTCAATTTTATTTTAAAGCTTTTGGGTATTTTATAATTATGGCTCAAATTCTTGTTTTTACAAAAATGACAAATTTATTCTAGTTATTAATTCATTGTTTTTTCGTTGATTTTTTTTAAGTGTTGAAAATTGTATAGAAAATTTTTGTTAAATTTAGTTTGATGAATTTTTAGTTATAAGTGATTACGATATCTTAAATTATTAAATTGTTAACCTATTCAATATAAAACTGAGAATTAGTGTCTTGTATATTACATATATTACATTGAAGTTCTACTCAGAATCTTTTCATTGAAGTTATGATTGTGATTTAAGATTCTTTTGGAATCCAAATCACCCACTGGAGTATCCTATCTGAGGAATAAAGAATAGTTATGGTGCGAAGTATGTAACTGTTCTAATAGAAAAAAAAAAAAGTAAGATTTTATATTACAATTTGGAGAACGAAATACAGTTTATTATCACTAAAGTTCATTAAAAACAGCTGTTTTTCGTTAACGATGAAAATATCAATTAAAAAAAATATTACTCGTCAATAAATATTAAAATATACCGATTCAAACGAGTGATTTAAATTATTTTCCTATATTTTTAAATCATAACAGAAATTACGTGTACTTTATCTTTATAAATGTGAAAATCTATGAAAAATCATGTATTAGTTTTAATCTTGTGTAATTTACACAGTGAATATATACATAAATGTAAGTCTTATCGAGACTGTTTCTTCGGACGTCTAAATTTTTCAGTATGTAGTACACTGTTTTTAATTTTGAGCGATACAAGTTTCTAGTACTCACAATTAATTACTTGTTAATGTATTATTTTGAATTACGTCCAAATAATTAAAATCTTTATAACGAAATGGCATATTTTACTGTTTTTATTATTTTTTCGGTAGTTTTAATTTGTTTTTGAAAAAACCACTGAGAATGAGAAAAATAATCTATTTAAATTAACACGTGCTATCAAAATTTTCTAATGGAATAACACGACATGCTTAAGGAACACGTTAGTGTGTTTATAATAGGAATTAAAATAAATTCCAATGTAAATCCAGCAGCTAATTTATTCCACCCTGAATCCAGTGTAATCTAAAATTAATTGCAAACGTATAAGTAATTTTCCTCACATTAAATGCAATGAAATTTTCAATTAAAATAATTATAATCAAAATTTTCACACAGATCACATTCAATTAAAACAATTTCTAAATTAGAAACACAGTCTTAGGAGAAAATTGTTTTTAATAAAAACTGAATTCTGATTTAAACGACCAGTGCTTAGTTCTTTTTTATTTTTTGTGTATTATTTATACAACTATATAAAATACCTATCTTGATTTCTATGAAGCACGCTTATCTATAAGTATAAATATTTTTTACATTCTGAACGAAGTGAAGAAGCTAGTGTTTTTACAATGATATTTATTTTTTTCTGTGAACACTTTTTCGTATGGATCTACTTGTCCAAAAGTCTCGATCGGCAACTTTTTGAAATTGGATTTGATTCTAGTTGGTACTTAAGACCTTAAGATAAGTTATTTTTTGAATTTCTCAATTCCTCACTATTGTAAGAACTACCCAGAATTTGACAAAAAAAAACTAGGAAATCATAATTTTTCGATCCAAACTTTATGAAAATTTAAATATAGATAAACAATAATATAAGAAATATATATTATAAACATATAAATAATAATATATATTATTAATTTCCTTCGAATTGTCTTACTGAAGAAATGATTTATCGTTACTTTAAAATTCTACACATCCACCAAAAGTATCTGACTCGAAGAGCGAAGGCGCGAAATATGTCCGCCTTTTTTTTAATTAAACACAATTTTTACAAAATAGTTTGTGTGCGTGCGTGTGTGTGTGTGTGTGTGTGTGTAATTTAAACATAAATGCATATATATACGTATATATATATATTTCAATGAAAATTATGCGCTGTCACGATTTTTTATTCAAAAACAAAAGCTTATAATTTTAAAGGTAAAAAATTTAATAAAGTATTTTTAGGAAAACAGTTTCAACTAGATGGAATCTATTGAGATCCAGTGATTTTAAGGCTTTTTTTATATTTAATAAGCTCCTACAAATTCAGCTGTTGTTGAACGAACATTTCCGATTTATAGACGTTTATTAGTTGGTAGACGGTAAAACTTCCCTAAAAAAAAAGTTGACTTATACTTAATATTTAATTTTAACAGAAAATACCAATTAAAATACTTGTAACATAATATCTACTCGTATTAATTTCGATTTTTATTCGATTTTTAATTTATTTATCGATATTATTTTTTGCATATCTGTTTCATATATTAAATAATAATAATAATATATTTACTCAACAATATATTGCATATTTTTTATACTTCTTAGTACATAATGGTTTGTGCTTTATATATTACATTATAAAATAGCGATGAATACTTGATTGTCAATCAATAAACTGAAAATAATGAATTATTTATTGGTTGTACTGTATATTTTAAAACTCCCATGTATACAATTTAATCTATTTCAACATAAATATTTTATTTCATTACTGATTGTATAACATTGTTATTGTTTTTTTTATTATTATTTATGTATTTTACAATTAGTATTATAGTATTTTCAAACGAGGACTAATGCAATGCAATATAAACGTTTATAATATTATATTATACACTATGAAATTTATTATATTTATATAAAACACATGTATTTTTATCTTACTCTTAGATTTGTTTTACCTTTAATTATAATCTAGATCTTATTTTAATTAACTATTCCTAATACTAGGCAACATCATATTAATTTATTTGTATTTAAAATTGCATAATTTTTGGTATTTTTATGATTAAAAAATAAAATAATAAATTTAAAAATTAATTCTATTTTTTAGGGCTCATTTAAAATACGAATTATGTACATCTTGAGTTAATAAAGTGTAAACATTAAATAATTTTAAAACTCGGAATATTATGTAGATTTTCAGAAAATATTAACGATAGCTGTGTAATACAATATGAATAAAATCCTTTACTGAATATTTCGTGCGTTTATTTTATGAGCACCAACTTATAATTCTCCAATAAAATTAAAACTCTGAGTATGTCTTGAGTACAATTTAAAAATGTTTGCAAAGTATTTACATTTAATATATTCCTAAGTAAATCACTTGAAAAGTAATTCGAGTAGTGATTTCAGAAAAAGATTAAAATACCCATTGAATAATAATTGCTGAGCTATTGATTCCATAGGTATCTACGTAATTGGGTAAACATTACTTGATATTATTGTTTATTTTTCATTTATTGTTTAAAATAATCAGATATTTAAATAATTATATTCAAAGATCAAAACATGAATGATTGGTGAATTGATTGAGTTCCATTTGGCGTGGGTGAGTTGACGATGATTTCAAATGAACTGAATTTAAATGATTGCTGGCGCTTTTTTGCTATGAATTTCAACGTTGATTAGAACGTGATTTGAACATTTTTAGTCTAAAGAAATTTTTTGCTTTACACAAATCTTGAGAACCGCACAAATAATATAAATATATTCTGCATAAAATAGTAGTGTGTTTTAAAGGGTGGATGAAGAGTATAGTTCTGACCCTATTTTATAGTTGTTTCTCCTTGTGTAAATATATATCTTTTTATGTATACATATATATTTCTTCTGTTCATGTGTATATCACAGAACTCCTCCTAAAAAAGGCTGGACCGATATTGATGAAGTATTTTGTGTGTGTTTGAGAAGGTCCCTAAATGGATATGATTTACAACTGAGCCCCAAAGGCTTTCTTCTAAAAGATAAAACAGCAAAAAAATTGTAATTACGTTTTAATAATTTGTGGAATTCTGTAGCCAAAATCATTTAACACTTAGACTAAACTAACGTATTAATTTACTTAAAATTTTCACAGTAAGCCGTACAACTATGTATGAGGTACAATAAGAAAGAATTTTATGAAATTTGCATTTATTCATAGGATTAACATAGCGTAAAATGTGTTTTTTAATTTATTGAACTAAGTAACCATGGTTGTATAATAGTACAAAGGAAACCTTCATATAAATTAAATTCTGTTTGCAACAGGTTAATCTTAGAAACGCCTAAATCCATTTTAACGAGATTTAGACCGGTCGGTAGATAGTTGGAGGGAGGGAGGGGCAGTCCGCCCCGGGTGGCACCATAGTGCTAATTTGGATAGCAGCAAGCAAAGAAAAAGAAGTTTAATTCGCTCGTCGGGGTGGTCTTCGCACCTCGGGTGGAATACTCTTGACGAGGGTATTTAATTTTAAAGAAACGATAAATCATTTCTTCAATAAAACGATTCTGAACGGATCTTCAACTAACACACAATAATAATACTATCAGTTTTGAAGAATTGAACTTAAACGTTGAACTATAAATTATTTTGTAATTAACGAATAAAATAACGAAAAAGGAAAATTGATTTTCATATATTCACATACACTTAATGAATACTCCATAAATAAATTCAAATAACAATAAAATATAAACATTATAATAAAATAAAATAAAATAAAGTGACTCTAATTATCATAAATTACCATTTATGCACTATAACATAATAATTGTTATAAAAATTATTTGTACTTATGTTTGTTGTGGAAAATCTAGTCAGTGGTGGTAAAAAAAAAGAGTAAAATATTCGGTAACCTGGTTAGATTCGAAACCAAAACCATCACATAGTAGTGCTAATGCCTTACCATTGCACCACACTAACATCGTTGAAGGTTAGGTTGAAATAGTAAATATTTAGTATAATAACGGAAAATATTATACTTTTAAAATTGAATGAAATAATTAGAAAACTATTGAAGCCCGTGAATTTTAATTCAAACCATCGTATTAAGCATCGAAAAATACATAAGATAGCAAAAAAACATTACCTATCAACCTCTCAACCTTTCGGGTATTAATAATAAGTATATAATAAAATAGGCAATTTGTTCGTACTTTCTCCGATTTTTATTTCAATCAAAAACTTGTAAAATATTTGATTCTTTGTCCATAAGAAATTTAATTGCACCAATATATTCACAATGTAATGTTTTGTATAAGGACCAAGTTTCAAAACAATCGGTTGAACCAATTTTCTTTTACATACATTAAAGTGTGTAATTTTATGTAAATTCTAATTTCTAACGGGTATAGAGAAAAATGTTGATTTACGATTTTCGAGATTTTTTCAGATCAATTAGAAATATAATATATTTCTAATTATGTCAGTGAGATTATATTAAATTTCAAGTCTTAATATCAAAAATCAAACATTTTATTATATAAAAACTAATAAAAAGTGAGAAATTTCCGAAAATTTCAAAATACTGTACTTAACTCAAAATTGATCAAATCTTTTTGAAATTTGTATGAAGTGTTCTCGTGACCATTTTTAATAGTTGGTGAAAATTCCAAGTTCTTAGCTGTATTATTTTTTTATGTTCTGTTAAAAAGTAATTTTCAATTTTCAATTTTTAGTTTAACTTAAAAAGTCAACAAATTAACAAAAATTTCGGTTATTGCATATTTTTCCGTAATTTGTTAATTTTTCGACAGATTTTCCACGTTTTTGGAAAAAATATTGAGAAATTGGAAAAATAAACTCTTTAAAGTACCATTTGGATGTGATTTGAGAACTATAGAGATTTATACTATACTGATTGAAACTTTTGGACAAATATTTCTATTATTAAATATATAAACATACCAAAGTGATGGTACTAGTTAGGTAGCAATGTAGGTAAAAATTATAATTACATTAAAATAATAAGAATACAAAAATGACTTTAAATAACTAACAACAATATTAACTAAAGCTGGATTCCTACGAATTGTATATTATTATTTTACGAATGTACTCGAGTTTTGGTGTACAAATTATTACTATTTATTTCCTGCTAACTTTTCTCAAATGGAATTATTTTCCTGAAACATGGTCGTCACGCTGAGACAAGTGCTTTTGTTGACTAAAAGCAACTAAATTATGAATACACAAATAGTATTTTTTAAGAAAACCCGATATATGTAATTTTCAGTACGTAGTGACATTTTCTTTGACATCGGAATCACATTCAGCGAGTGTATGAATCGAGGGAACCAGCGGTTTGACATAATAACATTTAAGTGTATTTTAAAATAAATCTGATATACATATTTTTACAGTATTCTATTCGATATAAACATTAATAGAAACAAACTCATAATGTTTTTTACATCGTGAATTCTATTAAGGTTCTGTGGGTGGGTGATAATTAATATTTTTGGTTATTTTGTGAGTTTGACGTTTGCTTTATGGAACAATACCACTTTATAATTTGTATATAATATATGTCGTTTAATCCCATCTTGTTTTATTCAATTGGCCAATTTTCTTTTATGTACCTTTCAGTGTGTAATTTAGGCAAAACTAACGAATTTCGTCGGAATTCTAACTTCAAACGAGAATAAAGAAAAAAGTTGACTTACGATTTTCTAGATTTTTTTCAGTTAAATTAGACATAATTATGAGTAAGATCTATTGAATTTTCAAGTCTTAATAGCAAAAATCAAAAATTGTATTGAATGAAAACTAAAAAAAAAAATGAGAAACTTCCCAAATCTTCAAAATGCTGTACTTAACTCAAAATTGATCACATATTTTTGAAATTTTTTATGAAATATTTTCGTGATCATTTTATTAGTTGGTGAAAGTTTTAAGTCTCTAGCTGCATTATTTTAGAAATTATGTTAAAAAGTAATTTTCAATTTTACGGTAATTACATATTTTGCCATTTTTTGTCAATTTTTCGACATATTTTCCTCGTTTCTTGAAAAAGCATTGAGAAATCGAAAAAATGATCTCTTTAAAGTCACATCTGGGTATGATTTGGGTTCTATAGAGAAACTTTCGAACAAGTATTTCTATACGAAAAAGTGTCCCCAGAAAGAGAGAAAAAAAAACATCATTGTAAAAACATAAACTTCTTCACTTCGTTTAGAATCTAAAATAATAGGGATAGTGTAATGGTTTAAATGACACAATAATATTGTAAAGAACAAAGCTACGATTTTTTTTATGTAAGACAAATATGAGTTATGTACAGGGCAAATGATATTTTCTCCATTCTACTGGTCATTATATTTTTTTGAACTAAACGAGGAAACATTATTTTCATCGTTCATACTTGAACAATAATTTAGAACACAATAAATATAAAATTATAGCAATGAAGATACTAAGGTTTTAACAAAATATCACAATGATTCACAATGTAGAGACGATACGTATACGACATACGATATAATGATACCATCTATTTTATAGCAGAAACAAGGGCGTATTTGTAACCATTTTTCGGAGAGAGAGAGAGTTTGAGGGGTTCGCTTGAAAATAACCTAATAATATTTATTAAATTTTAATGTAACAAAATAATGATAATCAAGAGAAAATAATATATTTAGATTTGCTTAATTTAACATTTAAAGCAATTTTAAAATATATAAACTGATATTTTTTTTTTTTTTGTAATTTATTGTACATTTAAAATGTCACAAATACTTAATTGAATCAATTATAGATTATCAAACAGAGATAGAAAAATTCGTACTTTATCTTTAAATGTAAAGTGGATGATACTTTTTCCTGTTTCAATAATTTTGTTAGAACAAAACAAAAGAAAACTAAATATCACCGATATTATTTAACATATATTTTTTTCACAGACCTGGAAATTTTTTCGATTGATCGATTATTGATAATTGATTAATCGACACTAATTGAATAATCGAAAATAATCGTACAATAATTTAAAAAATTATCAAATCCAAAATAATTGTACTATTAAAAAATAATTACTTAATCGAAAATAATCGTAAAGTTTAAGTAATTATAATATTATTGTATAATAAAACCTTGCACAGAGGGAAATCACTTGGCACCGCCCAATGTTTTCATCAGGTTTTTCGAAAAGCGTCATGCTACTCTTTACCTCTTATTAAAATCAAAATTTATGGACTGTTTGCTATAAATCAGAGTTATAATGCAAATACGGAAATTATATTATTGATATAAAAAAATAATAAATATAAGTATTACATAATATACATTTTAAATAAATAAACAAGTATTTTTTCTATAATAATATATTAAATTTGAATAATTATTTATTTACGATTATTATTTGGTTATTCGATTACTTACAATCTTATTATTCGACGTGTGCACTTTAGAAGCATATTTATAAAATACTATTTGCATATTATTACCAATTATAATAAATCGGAAGATCACAGAATTTAACAGCATAATAATTCAGAAGTATATTATACTTATATTATACTTTAAATGTTATATTATACGACGTGAGCAAGATGATATCCATCAAATATTATAACTAGATAAGAGACTTATATCAATGTGTTTTGTTAATAATTGCGAGTATTATTATTATTGTCTCGAACTACACTGATCCCGAATTTTCCTGATCAGAATTTCTCATAATAACAATAATAATAATAATATAAACGCTAAGACTTTTCTCTCAAAATTTCACGATTGAAAATAAATTAATATTAAACATCGACAAAACAATCAGAGTATTAAAATAAATGAAAACGTAACTAAGACGTTCACTGGAAACGCAAATTACGAAATATTATACGTTTATTGTTTATGAAAACTAATCGGCACTTCAAAAGGTAATTATAATATAAATAATATGATACAAAGAGCGCATGAATTATTTATTAATAATTATTGATTTATAATATAATGAAGTTTTAGAGAATATTATTCTGATATAAACAAAAACCGGAATAACGGACCTTATTATATTTCAGTATTAAATTCTTTTCAAACCGTATAAAAAATGTGAGCAGTCCACATTCAAGGCACTTGAATTTAATTTACTTTTCAGTAAAACAATTTTTGCGTCACGACAGTTTTCTATACAGTGTATTATTGTAACGGGTTGTTTTGTACGACATTTCTATAGTTGCATTATAATTAATTCAGTTGAATATTAAAATTTAAATAATTATTTTATTCAAAGCAGTAAAAAAAAAAAAAAAACAAAACAAAACAAAAAAAAAAGAAACAGTGCAATTAAATTAAAACGAGCACCGGCGTTTTTAAACTAATTTCAATCACTTAGTGTTTAAGATTATAATATAATATTGATGAAATAACTTGGCAACACTCAAAACAGCATTAATCCTGTAGGTATTATAAGGACTTGATACGAGTACTAGCAAAGTCTTAACAAAGGATTAATATACATTATTGGGTAATGCATACTAAGTCTATCGACTTATTGTACATAGTTATAATGTGAGTTAATCATTTTTTCCGATTGGTTTTCAACGTGTATTTTAATATAATTGAAAATGTCTAGTCAAATTTAATATTAAATAATTATATTAATCGTGACAAAGTTAACATACATGTAGGGAAATGTATAACAGTGCGCATTCACCAAAAATGACAATAGGTTTCTGCATTCACCAAATATCGACATTCAGCTCAATATATATTATATATAAATTATATATATTATTACAATATCATATAATACTATTATTTTCAAATCCCGGAGAAAGTGTGCTATGAAACACGTCGTCTTGCTAATATGCCTGTTTATTTTCTTTGAAATTGTTACGCGTTTAGGATATGTTTCTAATTGGCAATTTTGTTAGCATAGTACTTTAAATAAGCCTAATTTTATTTTTTCTGAACACTTCTTGTGAAAACTGAATATATTTTACCTCATTAAACCAAAATTAAACCGTTCTTAAACCAAAATTGAATTACCAAATATTGAGTAAAAATAGTAAAATATGCCATGAACTTGATTTCCATTGATTCGATTTAATTATTTAGTCGTAAATTCAAAAATAATAATGTTGCTTGAAATATGATAATTGGTCAACGATCAACTTGCCAGAAATAGAATCCACGATATTTCAACTCGAATAATCTCAAATTACCAAATATAATATTAGAGTTGTTAAACTTTTTTCAAACAAATAAATTTTAGTAATTAAATAGTAACTCGTAACTCCGTAACATATTATTTTGCTAGAACCTTTTAGATATTATTTTATAATATATTCTATTCTTTTTTTAGGTGGGGAAATGTACACAAGCTTACATATTATATAATTTTCTAGTGTTTAAATGTTTAATAAAATTTATTGAATACATTTTTTTATTATAAGAACTTAACGTTTCAAAACACTACACAACTATCGTTCTGTCGAGAAATGAAATGGATGTCGATTATTTTATCATTAAATTGTGAAACATACATGATATAAAATTGAGTTGTTGTTCTGTATGATTTACCGAAGCTCGACTTAGAATTATTTCATTTACATTCAACACGCCTATCAAGAATATCCACTCAAGGAGCAAAGAATGCCCATGGTGCTAATTATTATGCTTAAATTTTTTAATAATGATTATTTTAAATTCTGAACGAAGTGAAGAAGCTAGTGTTTTTACAATGATGTTTATTATTTTTTTTTATTTTTTTTTCGTGTACAACTTTTCGTATAGAAATACTAGTCCAAAAGTTTCGATCAATAACTTTTTGAAACCCGATCCGTCTCTAGATTGTACTTTAAACAGGTCATTTTTTGAATTTCTCAATTCTTCAATGTTTTTTTTGGAAAAAACTACCCAAATTTTGACAAAAACGACTCGAAAACCATCATTTTTTGATCAGAATTTTATGAAAATTTAAACATAGATAG
>JAIPRM010014076.1:0-10985 GCA_025469315.1 Stegophylla sp. TES_Ste_2020
TTTCGAGTCGTTTTTGTCAAATTTTGGGTAGTTTTTTCCAAAAAAAAAAATTGAGCAATTGAGAAATTCAAAAAATGACCTCCTTAAAGTACAATCTAGAGGCAAATCCGGTTTCAAAAAGTTATTAATCGAAACTTTTGGACAAGAATTTCTATACGAAAAGTTGTACACAGAAAAAAAAAAATAAAATAAACATCATTGTAAAAACACTAGCTTCTTCACTTCGCTCAGAATCTAAAATAAAAAACATGATTTTCCAAATATATTGCTGCATTTTACTACCAAATTTTAATATTAATATTACTTAACTAATTTTAGACTGTAAACGAAGGAAAGAAGTATTTGCACGATTATTGTTTTTTTCTGTGAACACTTTTTCGTATAGAGCTACCTTTTGAATTTCTCAATTCTTCGGGTTCTTTTTTTTTTTTTTTTTGTGAGAAGGGGAACTACCCGAATTTGACAAAAAAGAATCGAAAACAATCATTTTTTTTTATCCTCCTTTTATGAACATTTAAATATAGGTAGACAATAATATGAGAAACATTTTGGCGCGAGAAAATTTCGAAAACGTGCAAAAAGAATTTTTTGGATATTTTTCAAACACTTCTTTTCTCATTTATTATTATTATTTTTTTGCTTTTCTTTACTTATAAGATAAAAAAAAAAAAAAGTAAATAAGAGTATATTGTTATTACGATATATTACTCAGTTAATAATTCAAAAAACAAGTGAAAAATTAATAAAAAAAAAAAATAAATAACTATTATGTAGTAAAAATCTAGATAAAAAAGTTTTATCTACTAATTTATCTGGGTGAAAATTTAATATTTTCTATCTTCATATTAATTAAGGTGTTTATTAAGCTAGTAATTTAATATTTACCTAGATATTATTTTTGCTATCCGAACTCAATATTGCTGTTTACTAGCTGAAAAAATGCACAATGTATATGTGTGTGTGTGTGTGTGTATTTGCGCACGTGTTTTTTATGCGTCTGTATTGTAGGTGGCAGGTGTTTTTAGTGATTTTGTACGCACGCACATACTATATACGTATATATATATATATATATTATGTAAGCTATAATGAAAATTATTAGTAGGCCGGAGATTTCTACGAGACGACAAAAGGTAAATTTAACAGTTTTCGTTAATTAAACTTTTGGTCGGGGGGGGGGGTGCTTATTAACCGTTATCCGAAATTTAAATGAGCCCGTCCTGGGGGTGTGGTAAAGAAAATTTATTCATCGAGAGCGGTGTATGTATATGGCGGTGTATTATTTAAAAGCGGGACGCAGCAGTCTGCAATGAAAATGTTGCTGCGAGTTTCCGGCGGTGCCAAAAGTTTACAAGCGAAAATCAAACAAAATTAAAAAAAGCCGGACATACTTCGCACGATGGGTGTACTTCGCACGTCGGGTGGTATTCTCTTGACGAAGCGTATTAAATTTTAAAGAAACGATAAATCATTTCTTCAGTAAAACGATTCTGAACGAAGGAAGTTAATAATATAAGAGAAAAAAAAATTCGAAAAATGTGCAAAATTTTTTCGAACATTTTCAAAATTTTCTTGCGCCAAAATCTTTTTTATAAGACTTTCTATCTACATTTAAATTTTCATGAAATTCTGATCAAAAAATGATGGTTTTCGAGTCGTTTTTGTCAAATTTCGGGTAGTTTTTTCCAAAAAAAAAACATTGAAGAATTGAGAAATTCAAAAAATGATCTGTTTAAAGTACAATCTAGAGGCGAATCGGGCTTCAAAAAGTTATTGATCGAAATTTTTGGACAAGTATTTCTATACGAAAAGTTGTACACAGAAAAAAAATAAAAATAAACATCATTGTAGCTTCATCACTTCGTTCAGAATCTAAAAAATGTTCAATGAAAATAAGTACACGTTATTTTAACGACAACCTATTTTAAAATAACAACATTAATTAAAATCCCAGCTTGTTAATTGAATTATTATCATGTATGCTTTATTGAAAATTATTGTGCGAACTATGTTATATGCTAAGTTGTGTTTTAAGTTTAACGCGTAAAATAATAATAATAATAATAATAATGTATACCGTAATTAATAATTATTATTATAAAACGATAAATTGCCTGATGAAAACGGCCAAATCACATGCGGTCTGCGGTGTATATAAATCATAAATTCTTTAAATACTTTTCGGGGGCTACCTATTATTATACGTGTATTAGTTATTGTTGGCGGTTTGAATTATCTATTTGTTGTAATTGGATTCTCCTCGGAACGGCGCACTAAACATTTCTAACACTGCGCGTGTAGTATAATAATAATAATAATATGTAGCCGGTTATAGAATATTGAAACCGCGTGGACCATAAAATCGGTTACGCCGCGGAAACGCGAATATGTATATAGAATGACGTTAGCATTAAGTTAAACGTTGTCGGGGAAAAAAAATAAAAAATATATCCCGGAGGCGGCCGTAAAACCACCCTCGCATTCGGATATCCGTATTACAAAGGAACGGAGAGGAGGCAGCTCAACGACGTCGTACACGACTTAAACGGAACAAAATAAAACCCGATACCAGATTATTGAAGTAATTTATTAGTCTCGCGTGATTTCTGCGAAAATTATGATGAATACAACGCGGTAATTAATAATAATATCATAACGTTATGCGTGTCTCTGATCGTCACAATGACGTGCGCCGATATAATAGATTATACTTTATGTTAGCGATTTTCCACCCCTAACTTAAATAAATAAAAAACGAAATGTTCAACGAAATTACTGTTTTACGTATATATTAAGATCAATGAGGTAATGTAATCTATAATAAATAAAATACAATCTTCTTCGTTTTTGACAATTGCCTATAGGAAGAAATAAATATTGTCGGCTTATTTAGCAAACGGAGTGACTCCAGAACACCAAATTTTAAAGTAGAAGAAAAAACGTTTAATTCCTGTTGATTAATTTTTACCAAACGAATATTTGTTAGTCGTACTTTATTGGTAGTTGACATTTTAGAAGTTATTGAATTAAATGTATGTAATAAATAAAAATTTATATGATTTATAATATGAAGATACCATAGATATTATTTTATTTCTATATCGGAGTTACGACTAATGCGTATCAATAAACACTGATTTCATGGAAGAAAACACACACTTAAATATTATTATTATAATACCAATCGACGCGCAACTTTTTTTTCTATTGAATGATAATATTAAAAAATGAAATTTGAAGTTTTTTTGGAGTTACGCCGTTTGCTAAATGGCTGACAAAATACTACTTTGCGCGAAAACTAAACGAAAACAAAACGCAAAAGCACATTTCAAAATAATTTATCACTCAAAAGTGTTCAAATTCTTGTGAAATTTTTTTTTCTCTCAACTACAATACATAAATATTATATTATACGTGGAACAAATACGTCCCGTATAGTTTTCGTGAATTCACGATGACGTCACGACGATGGATGTAATCCGGTGTCTCGTTCCACGAGGCTTTCGCGCGGGTCAAACTTAATCACGCCGAATTTGCCGCGTTCTGGAAAAGCGGAAAAGATTTGCCTGAATGTGGGTGTAGGTTAGAGGCTAACCTGTCGAATTAATAATAACGATCGCCTGTGAAAAGAATATCGCGCACCGAGCACTATGTGCATATTATGTACGTGCACGGGCCGGGGGAGAAAATATTATCAAAAAAAAAAAAACGATAATTTATTATTCGCCCACCACGTGATATAATATAACACATACTTGTTATAATGTACGTTCCACGTGTGTGTGTGTGTGTGTGTGTGTGTGTGTGTGGGTGTGAGTGTGATAAATTAATAACGCGCGAAAAGATGAAAATGAAAATGAAAAAAAAAAAAAAAAACGCGATCGGTTAACCCGCGCCGAAGATCGAAGGCACACATTCAAACGTCACCACAGTGACGCGGATTTAATAATATGAGTGCTTCGTAATAATAATAATAATAATAATAATAATATTTTTGTATTTTAAACGTTGTCGTGGCGGTCGTTATTATGCGTACTATTACGCTAAATCGCGCGGTATATAAAAGAAGCCAAAAAAATAATAAATAAAAAATATATTACACGTTGTCGTGTGACCCTCGTACGGATATCGGGGGGGGAGGGGGGGCGTATGTAGTCAGAATTATTATTATTATTATTATTATAAATTGCGGTCCGTTTGACGGGGCGAGGAATCCGCATTCGCAGCGTTGGTGAAAAATAAGATTTCGGTCGATTTTCAGGCCACAAAGTAAAACCGTTCGCACGTGCGTTTGTGTTTGTGTGTATGTGAAAGATCACTACCTGCAGATAGGTACACACATACACACACACACAGGCGCGCAATACGGAAAACTTGAACGTGAACGAGGTATACAGTATGTCCCAGAAGTCCTTTGCCGCCACTATTAATATCTCGGTGGCCCATCAATATTTTTCAATGGAATTTTTGTATTGGAAGGTTTCACGAATAATATTTTGATGACATTAATGTCAACGTAAAAAAAAAAAAATTTTCTTTTGAATTCGCTTTTTGAAAATTCTTAAATAACTAATTCATTTTGTTTAAAAGCTATTAAGGGACTCGAATAACAAAATATTTAAATTTTAATGAAAATTTAACGAATTACAGCAGAATGAGTTTATGATTTCATGAGATTAAAATTTAGAATTGTTTGAAAAAATATAACCTACCCTGACTTAATTCATTTTTACTAAATTTTCATTTTAATGAACCTTTAAAAAAAGATTCATAATAAAAACTATTTCAAAATTTTTACAAAAACAATTCGAAACCAAAAAAAAAATGATTTTTTTAATTTTTGAAAACATAACTAGCACTAACTTAGAAAATTTCCACTAAATTAACAAAATAATCTATTTCCATTTAATTTTTCGTGAATATGATTAACTTTGTCGTATTTTGAAGGTTTGTAGCTCTGATCAGTTAGTATGTTAACTAACTATTCCATTTGTAGAAAATACGTGAGGAATATTTCGGTTAAAGAAAAAATAGAGGGTATTTTTAATTTCAAAAGTTTTATTTGAAAATACACACACACACACACACACACATATTTATATATTACGTAATAATGACTAATTTCATACAAATTCTAACTTAAAACTTATATGAAATCAGAAGTTGTCTTAAAATTTTCAAGATTTTTCAGATTAATTTTAGTGAAGTAATGTTAAAAGCTAATAATGTCAAGAATTACAATTTTTATTTAATAAAACCTAACATAACATCAGGTAATTCCAAAATGATATATTTACACCAAAAGCGGTCAAATTGTAATATTGTTAATAATGGATAAAAATTTCAAATTTCTCGTATTTTGAGTTTCGGAGTTATAGCGAGAAATAATATCGATTTCATGAATAATACTCTATTATTTCACAAAATATTTTATGGATTTTACTCAATTTTTCAATCGATTTTCTTCCTTTTTTGTAATAAGTGTTGATTATTTCGAAAAATTACCTTTCAAAAGTACGATCTGTATATGATTTAAAATTCAAAAAGTTACTGTATGAAATGTTTTGACAATTTTTCCTATACGTAAACGTGTATTAGTAAAAAATTATTAAAAAAAAATAATAATAATAATAATAAACATCACTCACCAGAATTGAAGCATGATATGATAAATTAATTTGGCTAAATAATTTATTATTATTATTTATTAAAATGTTGATTTGACGTATTATAAAAAATAAATATTTGTGTCATTTCTAGATAAGTAAATTCATTTTTTTTTTTTGTTTTTAATGAATTATGATAATTAGTTATTTTAACTACTACTGCATATGATATACATTTTAGAAATGTTAATGGACACTATAGTGATCTAGAAATAATCTGTTTTATTGTTTAGAGTGTAATTCTACAAAGAACATTTTTCCAACCATCAATTTCCTTATCTTATACAATGTTGCAGTTATTATTTTATTGGTTATTTAACTTTGAAAGTCAAAATGATAAAAAAAAAAAATTATGGTTCTATTTTATTTAGATAAATAAAATTGTAGTCATACGTTATCTTTATCTCTTATCTTAGCATTTATTTAAAAAAAGTAACTCTAGATAAAAATATTTTCAATTGTATTTATCCGGGTAATTTTTTTTTTTTTTTTTTTTGTTATCTTTGGCCAACACTGAAAAAAAAAAACCAAAAATAATAATCAACGACAAAAAAACTGTTTATTTTTGAATTTTCCAAATATCGAGGATATTTCACAAAATGGCACGGGACTTGTGAAACACGCTGTACAGGTAACAAGCTGTACGAGGCGTCGATCGTAGGACGCGCAGGTGGTGGCGGGCGCACGCGGTCGACCGGACGCGGTGGAGAAAACTCCTGTATGGCGGCGGCCGAGGAGAGGCGCTTCCGCCCCAAATTCTCGCGGGTTGACAGGACGGGGTGGGGGGGAGGGAAATAAGCAGGGGTTGTGTGTGTGTGTGTGTGTGTGTGTGTGTGTGTGTGGGAGAGGGGGTCACGGGTCTAGGGTGACGCACACAAACACGTTCGTTTACTCCGTGTACACACTACCACTACCACAATAGCTACGGTTACTACTAAAATACGATTACTACTACTACTACTACTACTACTACTACTTGTGCTACTGTACTGAGGCGCGGAAGAGAAAGTACCGCATTAACGTCGCATTTTCCAGCAGCATCGTCTGGAGCAGTATTCACAACGCACACGCGGCATATAGTGCAGCAATATGGTGTGTTCTCTGGTACAACTGTGCCACCCCACCCACCCCTGTTGTTCACTACCCGCCCCCTCCTCTCGATCGCCACCGTACGCCCCGGCGACGACTTCTCACGCGCCAACGCCGCAGCCGCACAGTGAAAGTCTCAAAAATTTATAATTTTTTTATGCGAACGGAATTATTAGATTTCGAGTGGAGCGAAGAAGCTAGTTATTTACACAACGATGGTTTTTAATTTTATTTTATTTATTTTTGTTTTTTACGCATAAACACGTTTTCTTATAGAAATATTCCTACAAAAGTTTGGACCAGCGAGTTTTTGAAAAACACAATTTTGCTCATTTAGGCACTAAAATGTCTATAGAATAAATATTATTGTTATTACTGTTCTAATAAATATTCAATAATTTATCTAGATAATGTTCAACACACGTTTTATTATTGAAAGCAAATTTTGAAAATGTGATTTTTTCTTACTTTCGTTTAATAGTGGGATACAAAACTGGTTAAGTAAAAAACACTTTTTTCGTAACCATAATTAACTACATAATTTTTAAATAAAATGATTTTATATAAACCGAAGGTCAACTCAGAATCGTTTTATTGAAGAAATAATTTATTGTTTCTTTAAAATTTAACATACCCACCAAATCTCATCTGAGGAGCAAAGAAAATACTAATGGTGAGAGGTATGGTCACGTTTTTTTTTTTTCTTTAAAAACAGTTTCGAAACAAATATTGTTATAAGTATAATAAAACAACGTGAAATTTATTTTGTAATTTTAAAATATAGTTCAAAAATTAAATTTTTTCTACTGTTTATCGTGTTTTGGGATCACAAAATTATTAATTACAAATATACTAACAAATGACATTAGGTATAAGGTACATGTAGTTGTTAAGAGTTATCAAGAGTTATCAAAAAGTTAAATGATATATTCTCCTAGTCGCACTTTTTCTACACCGATTGATGAAAAAAAAAAAAAATGAATTAAGTGACTGTAACCATTCATTCGTGAGATTAAATTTATGCGAAAATCGATCGAAAATACATTCACAACTTTTTGTTTTTAACACTTGTCATGCATTCCAATACTTGAAAAATGGAAATTTGGATTTTTTTTTGAAAAAACAGTACAAAAATGTAATTTCGCCCACCTGATATTACTACGTTTGGGACCATTGTGCGCCGCTTCGACGACAACGTCGTCTGCCACGTAGTCTCCGCACTAAATTAAACGTACCCCCAGTGTCATTTTTTCTCACCGCTTTTTCTTGCTCGTTTCCTCCTATCGCGTCGAGTGTGCTCGTATTATTATTATTATTATTATTATTATTATTATTATTATTATTATTACTACTGTTATACATATTGTGTACATTTATTATATTATACGAGTACAATATATGGTGGTGGAGGTCATAACTCTCACACATCTCGAGGACTTAACATCGTTAGGAGGCCCGTTTCAAAACGGTTTATCGCCCGCAAACAGCCTTATGTGAATACGCATGTATACACTCGTGTGAATACGCGGCCGGCCGGAGATAATGAATAAAAATAATATTAATAATAATAAAAAGAAAATAGGGTAAAAAAAAAAAAAATAAAACGTTGTAATCGTAATAGTATATCTTCGCTCGCACTAGTACAACAGTGGTGTGCAACAAAGAAAAAAAACTGAAGAAAAAAAAAAAATGATCAGTCAGAATAATAGTTTCGAATATTCGAAGGACAAAAGACAAAAGGTGGATAAAAAGGATTTTGTTTTCTCGGGAAAAATAGATTCCGAGATCCATCGAAATCGGGCTTTAATTTGCACAGCATCTAGTGAACTCTGGATAATAGTCGATTTCGATTTTTCGAACGGTCAGTGAGTCCCTAGTACACATCAGATGGTATATGGGAATATCATAAATAAGATCGATGAATAATCTGAAGATGAAAATAGTAGTAAAATAGTGAGTAAATGAACAAATGCAATGACTAATGTTGCCATAATTGATATGTAAAAACAATTTGAATTTAATTTGGTTCTTTGTAAAATAAAATATGACGAAAAAAATCCAGATTTTGATTATTTCACATTATGACGATTCCTTGAATACATTTTTCCCAAAATAAATCAACGCTACTTTGTTGATTTATGATTTTGTTTCCAAAATTTTTATATCCCGATTTTAATAGTCATTTCCGAATCTAATACATTTTTTGCCAAGGACTAAGTATAAAATTATTATCTTTTCATAAATCAACTCCCTCTATTATGTCACGATTATAATTATGTACCAGTTACACTATAAAAAAAAAAAGTAACCAATTGGCAAAGAAAAAAACGTAGATACCTACTAAATCAGGAAAAATGAAAAAATGAGTATTAAATTAAATACCTTAAAATATAACTTGTTAGATCAAAATTATTTGATTTAACAAATAAAAATTAGAATTTGTATTATACTACTCATTATATAAGGAATAAAAGATGTTAACATATTCACTTATTATTTGAAAATTTGACACCCTACCCCAACCAAGACTCCCTGGGCATGTGTCTTGATTTTCCCACCCCTAGATCCGTCCCCATTGATAACTCTCCCTCAAGCAGTCCACCATAAGTAAAATAGTGAAGTACATGAAATAAAATAAATCTACGTATTCGAGTCGTACAATTATTGTCAGCTGAGAACAAAAAGGTTCTAGGTCACTGATCTGGAATTGTTCGAGAGAAGATTTTTAAGATTAAAAAAAAATTATATTTTCAAACTATTAATGATATTATTTAATTCAAATCTGATATGATGATGAATAAAATCGTGCTCTTTAATTTCAATACGATTTGGTATTCATAGGTCATACCAATGATTTTGTATCAGTATATAAAATAAAAGTGTAAAAGTAAATATTTACTCACGTTGAAAAGGTTCTTCTCCCGAGAGTACCTCTTCAGAGTAATGACTATGTTAGGTAGAACATATTTGTTTTGTTTTGACGAGAGCCCTTTCATAATGAAAGCTCTTAAGTTTTAAATTAAAATACCACTGATTCATAGAACATTTTAATTTCCAAAATATGGTGGAATATACAAATGAAATGTAAATACATATTTCAGCAAATGGTGATAATATTATTTGTAATATTGTAACAATTATAATGATTTTTTTCTCTCTCAAACTATAATTCTGAAAACGTTCTATCTCGTTTGAATTAAAGTAAATATTTTTTTTTTTTTCACGTCATTTAGAACATTTTTCGTTTTGAAAATCTCGATGGTCAATTATTAAGTTATAAGCTTGGTAAAACATTTTTTTTTTTCTAAACAACAATCTACTAAAAAGTGATTTAATAATAATAGTGACATAATAAAAATAATACATTACAATATTATTATAAAATGCAAACACCACTCCGCTGGGATCTAAACAGAGCTGAGTCGTGTAGCCGCTGTTGTTTCTCGTGTATGTTATATGGCAATTATAACTCTTGGAAATTCTGCGACACTGATAAATGAAATCGTTACCGTGCGCGCACATAATAATATATGCACAGAATAATACACCATGATGAGTCTGCGGCTTTCCTATACAACCCCCCCTCCCCCTCCTGGTCACGACACTGTTATCGCCACGTATGAACATTGCAATGGTTGGGGGGGAGGAGGGTCAGGTGTGGCTAACGCGCCATCGAGAGACCACAATCGACTCGTTTTAGCTCCATTATATAATAATATATACCTGTCACTTTATAAAATAATGTTTTAACTTATATAACAATTAATTGACCGTTGAAACTTTTAAAATAATATATTATATATACAATATCGTGAACGGAATTTAAAAACTCCCTAGAACGCGTTTTCGAGTTATATAGGTATAATATTATTAGGTGGTACTAAAATGCACATTTCACGGTAATTTAACTTGATAAAATATTTCGCTCGTTTAAATGTGGGAGAGAAAAATTATAATATAACACTAATAGTAACTACAGGGGCCCGCATTAAAAAAAAAAAAAAAAAATCATTTTTTCCTTTTTTATTTTTGAGGGGCGTACACTTGAAAATTATCCCGACACGATTACTTCAGTACTCTAAAACGATGTATACGTTAAAAAGAGCCGGACATACTTCGCACGATGGGTGTACTTCGCACGACGGGCGGTATTCTCTTGACGGGCGTATTAAATTTTAAAGAAACGATAAATCATTTCTTCAGTAAAACGATTCTGAACAAAGGAAATTA
>JAIPRM010014077.1:0-10984 GCA_025469315.1 Stegophylla sp. TES_Ste_2020
ATTGAGAAATTCAAAAAATGACCTCTCTAAAGTACAATCTAGAGGCAAATCCGGTTTCAAAAAGTTACTGATCGAAACTTTTGGACAAGTATTTCCATACGAAAAGTTGTACACAGAAAAAAATAAAAAAATAAACATCATTGCAAAAACACTAGCTTCTTCACTTCGTTCAAAATCTAAAAAATGATGTAGCTATTTGGTCTTGAGATTTTTTTCCGTATCGTCAAATCGTTGAACTGTGGATAGCGTCGTATATACGTATTTATCACCGGAGCTCAGACAACCGTGTATTTTATTATTATTTTTATTATTGTTATTATTTCGCGACGTATACACGGGAAAACACGTCTATGGCGGCCGAATGACGGACAAAGGCCGGGGGCCACAGCGAGAAACGGCGACGGAATGAGCTTCGTAACGACATCGTCACGGAACGTTTTCCCGACGAACGAACAACATGAGCAATTATTTGTCCACGCGACGACGGTGAAAGATGTGTACATGAAAACGGCGGTGGTAACGGACACGAAACGATCTCTTCTCTCGTTATTATTATTATTATTATTATTATTATTATTATTATTATTGTGTTATTTTTCGCCACGGTTGCCCCACCGTAAGCCTTTTGTTGTTGTCGGGCAAATAATATACAAGGGATTGAAAACTAATTGATTCAATCGAACGTAAAACACGCGGCGGCCGAGGCGACGACGACGTGGACTACAACTGCCGCCGACCCTCTCTTCCTGTGTACGCCAAACTTTCCTCTACCTCGTATTGTGTGGTGTGTGTGTGTGTGTGTGTGTGTTATAACTTATATTACAATAACAAGTGCGTATAACGGCGGCGTCCGCATTAGACCTTATTGTGCTATTCTCATCCTTAGGGTTTTCGCTCCTCCATTATAATATATAATATACCTATGTAATGAAAATACGCACAAAACGATCATAATATTATATTAAAATTAATAAACAATAATTTGAATACATACTAAATAAAACTATTGTGCCAATACCCCATAAATTGGTTTTACCCCGATTGAAAAATAATTTTATGAAAATCACATCTACAAAAAATTTTACTTTTTTCGTTTAAATTTTCGTTAGTTTTTCCTGACACTTGGAAAAATTAATTTTTTTAGAGTAGAAACTAGAAAAAATGTATGATCTATTGAGTAACTAACATTTAGACCGTTTTATAATATTTAGCATTATCCAAAAAAGTGATAACGCACATAACACATAAGAGACTACTTCATTTGAAAACCAATTATACATTCTTTGTTTCACTCAGAATATAAACGCCTTTTTTTTTTTTCTTTTTGGGGGGGGTGGATCTATCCTCATCATGCCCTCCCTTAATTACGCCCCCCTGATCGTGCCGGTTCACGCGACGGGGTAGACCGGATTGTCCGAGACGCCGCACGCGTTCGGAAAGTCGCGCGACAACATCATGTAACCGCCGTCGCCCCACCGGCCGCCCCACGAGTTCTTCAGCGTCCAGTACTTCCTTCCGGTCGTCTGGTCCGCGCCGTAGCCGACCACCAGCATCCCGTGATCCGGGTCCGCGGTGGGACATCCGGCGTTCCCGAACACGCCGCCGTGGTAGAACCGGAAACCCTTGCACTGCGCGTTGACGGTGACCGCCACCGGACCCACTTCGGCCACCGTCTCGGCGAGCAACTCGTCATCGGCCGGCAAACACACGAAACTGGTTATCGACGCCACCGCAAAGTCTGGATCGTAGTGGCAATTCTCGCCGTCCTGCGAAAATCGATTGTGCGTGCTATCAGTCAGTTTTTTTGGTCCCGAGTGGAGTCGAGCATTCGATACAACGATATTTATTTTCTTTTAAATTTTTTTACGCGTACATATCGTTTTCGTAACAAAATGCTTATCCAAATACTTCATACGGTGACTTTTTACATCGGAATATCACGCCCCCAAATGGTACAATAAAGAGATGATTTTTCAAATTTTTCGACATATTTTCCAAATACGAGGAAAACATGTCGAAAAATTAAGAGACGAGATCTTTATAAAATCAATTTTTCATTAAGTTCGCTATAACTCCGAAAAAAATAAGGATAAAGTCTAGGAATAGTGAAATACAGACGTATTTTTTTTTTTTCGAAACACTTGTAGGCTCTTCTTCTTGAATAACGGCTCAAATGGTCAAAAAAATCCAAATAATGACAGATTTCTCTATGTTTTTTGAATGAAATGTATGTAACAATAATTTGTTCAAAACATATTCAATACAAAACTAAAAATTATTATTGTTGTCTTATAATTAACCGAAGATCTGCTCCTGATTGTTTTATTAAAGCAATTATTTATCATTTTTTTTTTTTTTTTTTTAATTCAGCACACCCGTCAAGATTATCTTACCCGAGGAGCAAAGAATACCCATGGTTCTAAATATATCTGGCTTTCTTTTATTTCTATTCACTTCAATACCTAACTACAGTTAATAATATTTCATATTTTAAGCTATGTTGGAATAATCCTTAGATGTATTACATAAGTGCAAAATTCAACGTTCCAAAATTACAATAGCTATTGCTTATGATGCTTGTGGGGGATGTATGACCATGTAATTTTTTGTTTTCTAAATTGTCCACATTTAATTGGTTACAATAAATTAACTTTATTATAACTACAATATAATAATTCACTAAAACTTACCTTTCCCTTGAATGGATAACCCTTTTCGGACTCGATCCCTCCGTTGTCTACGATATACTTCAGGGCAAGTGTCGAGTTACCATTGCCGCTACAGCCTCGTTCCACCGCACAGTCTATCAGGTTTTGCTCACTCAGTGATGTGAGATCGCCCGTCTTTTTGAATATCGCACTCTCCACGGCACCCGTCTATATAATAATAATAATAAATTGTATAATACATGAAATAATAGTATAGTAACCCAAAAATCCATTTTACACTAAAATAAATTCAATACCAAAAGTTTTTCAGTTCATATTTTTAAGTTTTTACATTTTTTAAAATTATTTTGCTGTATTTGTTTGATGCGAGAACATCCAATATCAAATTAATTTTTGAAATTTCTTACGTGGTAGTAATTATTATTCCAGATGCGCATGGACAAAAAAAAAGAAATGATAAAACATTTCAAATGTTAGGTGAATTTATTGTGTGTACTGTAAGTATACAATTATGATTGAAAAATCGTCTAAAACAGTTTTCATTTGAATTTCGTATAGAGCACATTATACTCGTATATATATATATTTTTTTTTCCTTTTAGGGAACATAATATTATAGAGTACTTTTCATGGTATTTAATGTGTTATAATAATAAACTATATGACCTCTTGTCTAAAAAGAACTCTCCTATTGCGGAGTGGGAGAGGGGGGTGGGAATAAGTCAAAGACATCACGAATCAGTGATGCCCAAAAGCGCACAAATACAATATTTCACTAAAATATACTCACAGCACTAAACGCCCAGCCCGAATCACAATTTTTCTGATTTTTCACATGCGTCACGTAACCTTCTTTTCTCCAGTCAACCGAATCCGGTATCCATTCACGGTTTTTACGTCTCGTGCGATTTGTACTCGTGTGCGCCAAAATCGGTCGTCGTCGCGGTTCTATCTCGGGAAACGTCTGCAACAGCATACGTCCAGCATTAGGTCCAGCTAATCGTTGGCCACAGATGGCGCGCAGATAGAAAAAATCAAAATATTATTATACTTACCGAGTCACCGAATTGGTTCATTCTCATTGAATACGTGACGTGGCCGTTTCCGTACAACTCGTTGTGCCTGTCGATTGTCCGTTTGTTTTCCAAAAACACCCTTTTACGATGCGATTCTTCTTCGTAGCTCCCATAACGTTTCTCGAATTCAGTCTAAACACACACAAAGAAATCGTTTTGAAATCAAAATTAATTTACTCCAAATCGATTTGTTTTTTGAAGTGCAATCATGTCGCATATTATTAAAGATTATTGACAATGATTTCCGTCGAGTAAAATCAAATTATATTTGCATATGAGCATGTCCGAGAACCGTGTGTAAGCGTCACTCTAGACACAGGGGTGCATTAATGGGGTTAATTTCCCGAACTACTGGAAAGACGTAATTTCGATAAGGAATAATTGAATTTGTCTCATCATAGACATCCCGTAGATTATTTAGATCGTACTATATGTATACATTATTTTCGAAATTTCGACTTCTTTAACCTTCGACCACTTACGTAATTTCAAAAACGTAACCCATGCGCGAGGGTTAATTTTTTACCCTATATGAAAATCAATGAATATTTTCAACACAATTTATGAAAATAATTTATTTTACAAAGAAATATTACTCGTGAACGTTTATATTATATTTTATTTCAATTAATGTAAATATTTAAAATGTCTTAAATTAATATAAATTGTATTAAAAAACGAAATAGAAAATTCTATCATCAGTGATGTTATTTAAAACTCAAACAAAAATTAAAATTAATGAAATTTAACGTTTAATTACTTATAATCTGATAAGTGATAACTTAAAAGTGAATTTTATCTAATTATATATCTATAAAACAATCATATTTTGTGGAAAGCATAACGGTAGTTTTTCATTTCGGTGGAAATGAATAACTCGCATTTTGTGCGCACTTACTTTGAATGTCTTCCATTCCCTCTCGATGTGTTCTTTTGAGGTTTTTGAGGTCAACACAACACTCGTGAAACAATACGCAACGAGGCCCAAAACGATCGCTACCTTCATGTTTCTAAACCATGTAATAATAATTTATTAAGTATGCAGGACGAAAAGGACACTAAGTGGCAACATTTTGATTCTCGTTGGAAATCGTTGGAAATATTATTTTGCCACGCAAAACAAAGAAACCAACAATATTTGGTCTGAACCTTTTTCTCTAAATTTGTGTATGCATATTTTGCAAAAAAACGAAAAAATTATGCTTATTAATATTCTTTAAATTAGTCATTTAAAACAAATATCCATAAGCAAATCACTGTTCAAAAAAACCAACGTAGGAACACGGATTATAATGATTTTAGCTTTGATTTTGATAATGGGTCAATTTCGATCTAAGTATTAAAACCGGTGGTGTCATATTGATTCCGCTGCACGCGAATTCGCTATGTTGAACGTCGATAAGACGAAGACAACACATACGTGTATAATCTTAATATGGTATAATTTTTTTTTTTTTTTTCACAAAATATTTTAATCGGTTTCGGAATGGGAATGACAGCGATTTTATGATACGATGCAAGAGACACAATCTAATCGGACTTACCGCATGTTTATGCGCCGAATACGACAAAAATGTATTGATGATAGTGATGTAAATTTTCAAAAGGTTGAAAATTTCGAAATTTTTTTTGATTTTTCAAATTAATAGCTTCTTAGATAGTTAAATGAATGTGATCTACACTTTTGTATTAAAAACTGTATATAAGGTACCCACCTCAGTGTTTGTATAAAGTTTTAGACAACTTAAGGTTACATGACGTAAAATTTTAAGACATTATTGAATTTCCATTCTGTATTTATAAAGAAGTTAAAATTATTTTTGTGTATTTAATACAATTATAATATAATATGTATGTATACAATTATATATACCCAATGTATTTAATATAAATTTAAAACTTCAAACGTAACAATCATATTTAAGTTACCATGTGATTTAATTTTTAAATCAATTAAGTTGGTAGATAAAAATGTAACAGTATTAAAAAAGAAAAAAAATATATATACAAATCTTACAGTGTTTTGCTAGTTTATACTTATAAAAACAAAGCACGGTATTATTAGGCATGTAATTTAATTTTTGAATTATTTAAATATATACAAATTTAACGATTTTTAAAAACATAATAAAAATCTTTTGTTAGTTAAAAATAATAATAATACTAAAAAAACAATAAAATATTATTTAATATCTAATTTAATCTTAAAATGAATACAGTACATAACAATTTAACAGTATTTAAAAAAAAAAAAACAGTAAAAATCTAACAGTCTTTTGACTTAATTTTGATAAAATTATCATACAATAATTTTTTTTTTTTAATTAACATGACAATTAAAATTTGAAAATTGCATTAAGAAAAAAAAAAAAAATGTTCAAAACGAAATTTTTTAAACTTACATCACTAATTATTGACGGCCACCGTAGAATGGTCGACAGATGCTGTAGCAGGATGCTGCGTCGTCTGTACACTACCTATGCAATACGACTTAATGCGTTTATCGGTTGTGATGAATAGGCGATTTGTTATTGAATTTAATCGAGGGCGGTTTTATCTGACCGCCGCCGCTGCGTCGAAGCGAAGTCGTGACGTCACAGTGACAAGGTACTACTAATACCTACGCTCCGTTATCGTCCGATATCATAATAATAACAGTGATCTAGCGTGTAGGCTTAGTGTAATAATATCGCGTCATAGAATAAAAAAATATTCGCGTAATCCGCGGAGAACATTGACTCCCGCCGACCTGATGTGACAATAATTAATTTCAATTTTATTTATTTATTTATTTATTAATTATTAATTAATAAAGTAACACCGTCGAAGGGTAATATGGTACAGTAAATATGTTTAAATACAATGTTAAAATTAAGTACTTATATAAAAAAAAAAAAAAGGATGTATACAATTTGATAAAAATAAATAGTAATAATTCTGTAATAGATTAGAAAAAAGAAATATAATGTAATATGAAATTAATAAATTAATAAATAACAATTAGGACCACTAATTAATAAGTATATGACTTCAATTTGTTAAGGTTGTCGAAGAAAAAATCAAAATTAGGAATATTGTTACAAGATACCAGAATTTTGATTTCTAGAATTTTAGAATTTTGTTTTCCAACCGTTCAAAAAAAATGAGCTCAAGAACTGTCCGTTCCACTTCACAATCAATCTGATTGATGAATTAAAACCGTGAGAATTCGAAAACCAAATTTGAATTCATCATCAAGTCTACACGAGAACGGTCAGGTGTTAATTTTTTAAATCACAGTAGCTTACTTACAAAAAGAAAAAAGTGTATTTAAGAACTGTTGATAGTTAAAATTAATCATCAAGAATAAAACATGTCACCTGATTTTTTTCATATTATTTCACGCTGAATTCAAATCTGTATCCGTAATTGTTATCATGTTAGAACATCGATCGTACTAATTGGATTAGATAGACATTTGTTTTTTTTTCTTTTTATCAAATTCATTAGTTCAATTATAAAACTATTACTTGCATGTGTGTGTTTGAGAAATTCCCTGCTCTGATCTCCTGCACCATCCCGTGCACTAAATTCACTCACATTAATAATTTATTATTTACTGTTCACACAATAACTCTGTGCATTCAAATTGTACAAAACGAGAAATTTTCTAATCGCGACGCTTTAGAAACGATCGGTATCTAATCACCTTAATTTAATATATAATTAATCGGTTTTTTCTTTTTTTTTTTTTTAATTTCACATACCCACCACTCGAGAAGCAAAGAATACACGAGGTGTAAAATTTGCCTTGTTTTTTTTACCTTCAATAATATTATTGGTTACACCGATACAAATGCTATTATAGAGTCAAAGATGAATTTGTATCTAATTGCACTTAGATATTATACAGAATATTGGAATAGATTATTTGAATTTAGAGCGAAGAAGCTAGTTGTTTTGACAATGATGTTTATTTATTTTATCATTATGATTTTTATTTTTAACTCATTTTTGAATCAAAATACTTTTCTAAACATTTTGACCACTGACCAGCAAGTTTTCAAATCGGAATTTTCCTCTAGTACTTTTGAAGGGTCGTTTTTCGAAATTATCAATATTTATTCCAAAATTTGGGGGAAATTACACTAATTTAAGTCGTATACACAGTGAATACAATAACCATTATCAACTTTTGTTTTTGAAAACATAATTAACCGAAAATAACCGGTATTTTTTAGGACCAGTATTAATCGGTTTTAGAACATTAATTATTATTTTTTTTTTTTAGAAAACCGGAATACATAAAAATATAATTGAATAACTAAAACTGAAACCGGAACCGAAAAACCTAATAGGTTTCATTCCCCGCTGTTCACACTTTTTCATACCGTGAAATTTATCTAATTCGACTAGCAATTTTCTGAATTAGAATTAGGTTTTATACTGTACTTAGAGTGGTAATTTTTTTCGAATTTCTCAATAGCTTTTATAAAATCTGGGAAAAACTACCCAAAATAGTCCAAAAAGGACTCTACAATTTTTTTTTTTTTTGATTCAAACTTAGTGAACATTTTGAATATTATATACTTATGTAGTCTACATATTATTATGTATATAATACGAAGAATATTTTAGCGAAGAAAATTTTTTTAAATATGAAAGTGAACGCGTAAAATGAGACGTATGGTCTTGGACGACGTTCTCTCGGAACACTGGGTATGGAAAACACGTAATAAATCGATTTTTGCGGGCTTAAGTATGTAATTTAATGACGCGATACAAAAAGCCCCACTGCATGGACTTCTCGTGGTAAATTTGTTGCCACCGTCAGCTACTACATACACACACACACACACATATATATATATACACACATAATAACAATGGAAAAATACACGTATACAAAGCGCGTGTCTCTGCGATATTTATGTATAACAGTATAATAATAATAATATGGCCGTCGCCTGTGTGCGGGGCCGTTGTTTTACAGCAGTCGAGTGTCGTCGTCGTCGTTATTGCGCGGTCGTGGTCGTATGAAAAGAGAGCAGTCTGCTGTCACTAATAATAATAATAATAATAATAATAACGAAAAGCCGATCATGTTGATCCCAACATTGGAGTAATTGAGTGCTCGTGGACCGGGTCTATTATTACGGTCACGGATGCGTTCTCCCCCGCTCCGAAGACTACTATCGTCCCTTTTGTCAGCACTACACACCCTTACACTTCTTTCTCTCTCACTCTCTCTCACTCTCTCTCTCTCTTTGTATGTGTGTACTTTACACAAAGCTTTTTTTTTTTTTTTTCATGTATTTTTTCTCTCCCGTTACCTTATATAACTAGTGGCCATCGAGTCGCGTTTTGTTATACGTGCTAAATATACGCATATACATATACAAATATTCTTTTGTAAACCTACGTGTATATATATATATATTGTATATTATGCGCCACGAGTGTATTTTTGTACGTCGCGAACGTGCTACAACGGATCCCGCAGATTAGGCACGAATCGCCGAAACGCGCGCGGACGGATTCGCCACCGCGACAAATAATAGTAATAAAAAAATCCTTTGTTTTTTTATTATTATTATTATTAATATTAAGGGGGTGCGGTTTTTTGTTACCACTTTTTTGTCGTCGCACAACACTTGTCGCGCGAAAACGTCTCTTTTTTTTTCTGAACATCGACGGCACCAGTGATAAGTACTACACGAGCGAAGCCTGTAAAAATAATCGAAATCGATAAACAGCCGTGTCTCTGATCTCCGATGGTATATAGCTATATGTATAATTTAAAGTGTTATTCTATCCGTTCGGTGTGCATTTCAATAGAAAACATTTTTGCTCGATGTACTTTTCCAGTTCCGAGCGAGTGCGGTTGGTAGGCGTGTTATCACGGAAAATCTTGCGGGAAGTGAGCAGACGAGAAACAATATACATATTAATATATATATATATATATGATAATACACTCTTCGTACGCATAACTCATCGACTACAATATGGTTTTTTGTTTTTTTATAAAACAATGAAAAATAAAAATAAATGGATTGTATTTTTGTACGCGTTTCACAGCTAAAACCTTTCGAACAAGGACACATACACACACGCACACAAATATTGAATACCCAATATTATTAAATAACATTTTGTTTAATACTTCCCTATCGCCAATTATTATTACCATACATTATTTGAAGCTTTAGCTCAGAATCGTTTTGTTGAAGAAATGATTTATCGTTCCTTTAAAATTTAATACACCCACCAAGAGCTTCACACGCGAGATGCAAAGAATACCCGTCGTGCGAAGTAGGTCCGGCTTTTTTTTTTTACTTTAGACTCTATCTCAAACACACACCGAGTACAAAATAATTGATAAAATTCTAAGTTTTCATCAGTAGCCTGAGTATTGAGGTGAAAAAATGTAAACAACGAGAAAAAACATGCAAAGAGTATTATATATATTTTATGCTAAAATAAGTTGTTTCAAATTGAATATTTAAAATCGTTATAATGTAACATAATTAATATATTAAACAAATTAAGCAAATACATCGAGTTCCAAATCCTGGTTATAATAAACAGGTAATTTTTTATCGTTCAACACACAAATCCTGGTATTTTATAGAAACAACAATTTTTTTAAGTTTTAAAAAAGTTCAAAAAATTAATCAATTTGACATATCAATATTAAAATATATGTATGATTTACATTATAGAAACTTGGATGGTTTTTCCAGAAATCTACAAATACGCTTTTTATTTTTAGGTCTGTGTTTTTGCAAGTTTTCGATTGTCTTTATTACTTTTTCGATATTGTAATATTATACGATTCTTGTTTTGTTATTGATATTTTTTTTAGCTGTGAGTAAGCACATAATAGAAACTATATAAAACAGTCATATTTTATTCATCATCTAGAGATAACATTTTTTAGTACTTTTGCTCGACACCGCAGGTGTGTCGACATAATATTAATTAACTCGTTCTGTAAGTAACACAATAATAAAAAAGCCGGACATACTTCGCACGATGGGTGTACTTCGCACGACGGGTGGTATTCTCTTAACGGACGTATTAAATTTTAAAGAAAGGATAAATCATTTCTTCATTAAAACGGTTCTGAACGAAGGAAGTTAATAAAAAAAAAAAAAAAAAATTCAAAAAATGTCCAAAAATTTTTTTCACATTTTCAAAATTTTCTTACGCCAAAATCTTTTTTTATAGGATTTTCTATCTATGTCTAAATTTTCA
>JAIPRM010014078.1:0-10983 GCA_025469315.1 Stegophylla sp. TES_Ste_2020
TTTTGAGCGTAGAACTCCGTGTCTCATATTCAAGCTTTGCTTCTTGGAGACATCATCATTTCAAAATTTTTATTAATATATTTATATTTTGTATATTTGTGAAATGAAATTTGAAATATATTATTATTATTATTATTATATTAATAATAGTTTTATTTTTTCTTTTTTAAAAATTCAAATACAGTACCAGAACTTACGTAATAAGGTGCAATTATAATATTAAAAATATTTATTAAATTTAAACAAATTTTGTTCCACTATATTTGATATCATTAACTGTTTTATTATCATACCGAATACAACTCAAAACTTATTATTATAAGAAAAGTTTTAATTTATGAGCACTGAAAATCAGCCAAATATGCACTTAACGTAACATGTGTAACTTGTAAACTCTAATGATGTAACTTTTTAAAATGTACGAACCGTAAAGAATTATTTGGTTATACTGAGCGGTGTGACTGACGTCAATGCCCCAAGAAATAACGTCGAATTTTAAATAATTAATAATATTTTGGGAACCAATATATTTTTGGAAGAAAAAAAAAAAGGTTGAGAGCCAATTCAATACCAAATTCTTGAGAGCCAGTTCAAAGGTACTTTTTGTTCCTTTTATGTTGACTACCTTTATTTGAAGGCTAATACAATTACGCCACTTACAATCTATTCCCAACGAATCTAGAAAAAAAACGACACGGAAAAAAACGTCAAATAAAAAACTACACGGAAAAAAATAATAAAACAACAAAGGATAAGTTGACAGAACACTTCATCACGAGATGATTTTTCATGTTTTCAATAAATAAAATATATTCTATAAAATATAGATTCAATACATAATTATAATTTTAGACATTTAAATTGAAAGAAATTTAGACATTTTATACAAACTTTCATTATAATAACTTAATTTTATAATTTTATGTCGTTTTTACAAGGAGTATGAGGATAGTTATGTACCTGTAATATTATATTTCGCAAATAAACACGTAACGAATTAAAAAAAAAATATTATTTGGGATCTTTTGCTATACTATATTTGTTATTATGGGGCCCGGGAGAATTCACGTGACAATATAGAATAATGACAGCTGATTTAGGGTTAATGAGATTTAGGGTTGATATTTAGAAACTATTGTTCATTATTATAATACCAAGTGATAAGAACAGGTAGAGAAAAAGTATTAAACTCGATTTCCTACGGTAGTAATGATGTAAACTATTCCGAATACCGCCTGGTACATAATCAAAAAAGTAACTCGCCGAGTTCACAATATTATTGTTAACGCACGTTCAGAGCAACTGGTAATTTAAGAAGTTGTGAGGAAATAACTTCTAATTTAACTTAGTTATAAACTATATTATAATAATATAAGCTATAAACTTGGTTACGTACACTAGATTTCTATGAACTCGACTTAAATTATTTGAGCGTTATTCCAAAAAATAATTATAACATTAGAAAAATAGAATTCAAATCAGTTATTAATATTATTATAATTTTATTTGGATTTTAATAACTTTTCGAACAAATTTAGATCCCAATTGAATGAAATACAGAATTTTGAACATATTGGAACTATCTTGGTTTTTGGAAGATTTTATTTAACCAAATTATAACTATTTTCATAAATATTTTTGAGCGCTTATAAAAAATTGACTACATATAAATTTTCATCTATATATTCTACGTTTCATAAAGATTGGCTTCGTGTTTTTGTTTTTTATATAATTCGAAGTATGAGAATTATAGCCGAAATTATTTTAATTACAAAAGATGATTGATTTATTTTTGTTATTGTCTCAAAATAGCAAAGCTTCACCATCACATTATCTTATCAGCAGCGAGTTTCTTTTTTTATGACTATATTTTTTCATAACACACAGAAAACTATAAATTACTCCAGTGTACCACTCGATGTAACACGTAGTATATGTAAAACAAAAACGTAATTTTTACTCCTATAATAATTGTGTTCGTGGAGTGTATTAATTAATATTCAAGATCAGAGTAAGTAAAGAATATTCTAACAACTGTCAAGAAACAAGTTAAAAAACAAATTTTGTCTTTGCAAAATACTGAGATAAAAAAAAGGAAAACATTTTTTGATCCAAGTATTTGAGATTTCGGTTGACTTGGGTAAATTTTTTAATTAATAATAATTAATTAATTTGTAAATCGACTTCAATGTGTAAAAGATCACTGAAATAACAATAAATATAAAAAAAAAAAATAGAGTGTTTTTATATCATTTGTTTTATTTATGATTTTTATTGTTATTTTGTAATAAAAATATATAACAAATATTATGACTTATGGGGTTCTTGGAAATTTTAAAACAGTTTTAGAACAAAGGACAAAAAAAAAATCCCCATCGTACTTCTAACGGAATAATATAATGTTAAGAATTGGTTTATCCAGACTGAAAAGGACACTTTTTCGCTTAAATAAAATAACTTTGAACCTTTTGATAGTTGAATTAATACAAACACGCGATTCGTCCGATTTGAATAGGAGTGCATAGCAACCCTGTGTCCCCAGCTCTACTTTGAGATGCTGCACTTTAAATCTCCATTCCAGCTGTCCAACGTCTGATCCATCGAATTATTATTAGATGAAGTAACATTTCTATAGGTTCTCACCGTATATTATATGTGGTCAGTATATTTTAGGTACTTATCATTTTAAGTTTGGAGCATTTAATTGTTTTCTAATCGAATTGATGGATTTATTTAAATTTTTTTTTTTTTTTTTAACTGGACCGGACTGGATACTTTTTTAAAATGCCGGTTAGGTCTGAAAAAAAATAAAATAAATCCACCGGCTTGACGGAAACCCATGATATCAAAAATGGGCGTAATAAATGCAAGTAAGGTTGTATTAAATTTACCGGTTCGTTGTTCGTTTAAAATTAAAAATTTAATTAGAAAAAAAAATCAATATAATACCGATATTCTATAAATATTCTAAAAGTTGTAAATTTTTTTTTTTTTTTGGCTAATGTACTTCATTGTCGTTGATAACGGTTGGAAATTTTAAAACTATAATAATATTATTAGTTTCAGATTTGTGGTCAAATAATCAAAATTGATTTTATCGAACGGCGTGTGTTATTACTATATTTTTATTCAATGCCCCATAGATTTTATATTGTTATTCGAAAAGTTAAAGTACCATGCTGCCACTCGAATACTTTACCAGAAACCGTAGCGATACGCTAATTTGAGTAAAAAAAAGTGCGAACGTTGAAGCGAAAGAAAAATAAACGAATAAACATCATCATTGTAAAACCGCTACGACTTCTTCGCTGCTCTCAGGAGCTAATTAGATATTCTTTATGATGATTGAGATGGTCGTCGATTTCAATACACTTAACGGCACTCTGTTCGCGTTTACAAATTAAAAGAGAATATTAAGCGTTAACCTTTTTATAACCCGGCCACGAAGGGGAAAATTGATTAAAAAAAACGGCCCGGAAAAAATGTAGTCCGCAGACGAAATGTGTCCACTACTGCTCTACCGACGACGACGACGGCCGATACTTTCAAACGCAGAACGTGACTTTGAGTTTTCAATAATGACAACGACACGGGGTGAAATGCAATTATCAAACAATCGAATTCGCACGTTCCGGGTCGGCTGTGATGCGTTTCAGACCGACTTCGGCGTCTCGACACACACACACACAACACACTAAATCTTACCTTACACCGAAATCGACCTGTCAACACCCAAAGACGCGGCTAAGGACAGCCCCAAATGTGACGTTATAATATTATTATTAGGGCTAGGGAATCATAGGAGTCATTCAAAACATAGCTAAGCGTTTCATAACAACAGGAGTTGTATATGCAGTTCTCTTTAATTTGCATATTTTGCATATTATTTAGCTCTTTTTTCGATATAAGTGCATATTTCGGTTATGTTTGAATTTTAAGTGCATATTTCACATATTTTTCAATATTTAATTGAAGAAGAAATTGAATATTATTTGATATTTTTATTTGTTTAAATGTAAGCTTAAAAAGAATAAAGATTAAAAAAAAAAAAAAAAAAATGAATTTCATAAATAATAAAAGAAGAATTCATAATACATAAATATATTATACAATACAATTTTGAAATATTTTGAGTTTTTACAGTAAAATTTATGTTTTATAAGAGATTATTTTGGCATTTTTGCATATTTTTAGAGCATATTTCGTAAATTTTATAGCATATTTGGTGCATTTTTAGAGCATAAATGCATACATATTTTAAGTTTTTTTCGAGCTATAAGTCTCTATCCCTAATTATTATTATTATTATTATTTGGCGGAGACCGAATTTTAAGTGTTGTATGGAATTAAATGACTATAATATAGGTAGTCCTTGGCGCGGACAGAGAGAATAAAAAGAGAGTAAAAATATCGATTTTCATTTCAAATGCACAATATTCTCTCGTTTGTGTACGTGTCGACGTCGAATCTGGACGTCTGTGAACATCATATGCAAAATCATTAACCTAATAATAATAATAATAATAATAATAATAATAATAATAATAATAATTAATCAAGTCTCGGGACAGAACGATATTGCTGCCGTTCGTCACGTACACCTATTAAACGACGTGTAATTTATGTGTGAATTAGCGCGTATACAATTATACCAGCAGCTATCGTCGTCGTCGTCGTCGTAGCAGTGCTTGCATTGATGCGGTGTGCAGCATAAAACTTGTATTATTATTCCGCGACAAAACTTAAACCGGGATACAATCGACGAGAGTCGTCTCACGACGGTAGTAATAATTATTTGTGGTTATGAAATAAAAATAAAAAAAAAAAAACACGTCAGAATTGTCAGAGTTTGCGACAGGGGCGGATGTTGGGGAGAGATTTCGGCCCGTTTCCGGTCGTCAGTGGCGTGCCCAGGAATTTCTTATGGGTGGGGATGTAATTTGGAGGTGAAGTGCGAACTAAATCCAGGACGGGAATATATATCCAATCATAGGCACAATTAGGGGGATTATCGCCCCCCCCCCAACCACTCAAAACCTCCACATTTTAAGAAAGTTGAATAGGGAGGTAAAATCAATTAAATAAACATATTTGCTCCGCCTTTCAATTTTTTTATCCCAATCGTGTTAATAAGCCCGATAAATTTTAATAAGAACAAAAAAATTGTTTTCTTGCTTCAACAGAAATTTCTCTTTTTATAAACTTTTTCTTATCATTATTCTAAAAATACTATTTTCAACTTATAAAAAAATACATTTTAATTGACTAAAAGTTACTATTTTATTCATTTTATGCTATTAGTATAATATGGTTCATAGCACAAAAAACTATAACAGCTTTTTTTTTTAGACACAATGAAGCATTTTATACATAAATGTCTTTTGCTAATTTTCGTTACATATTCAATTTCTTATAAATTTCATTACTCGTAACTAGGTACTGTTCCTACGCAAAATAACATGGTTGTAAATATACCTACAACCATAGTACAGACTACTTCAATTATTTTATCATTCCATTTTATAACTGATAATTAATTATTCATCAATTACAAATTTATAAACATAATTCGTGTTGGTTTCTTATACATAATTTATCATGAATAATATACTAAATATTTCCAACTATTTGTTTACAGATAATCTTATATTTTATGCTTCGTATTTGATAGCAAAACAACATAACATGGGAAAAAATTCAACGGGGAGGGACATAACCCCCCCCAACCTCCCCCCCCTGCGCACGCCACTGACGGTCATTAGTGTATGATCACCGATCTAGATTTTCGAGGAAAAAAAAATTAACAGTGAGTGATGATCATGCCTAAATAATTTAACACGAATGATTGTATAATATGAGGAGAAATTATACAACGACCAAACTATCGTAATTAAACCCCTACACGCGCTTCACATTATGTACGCTTAATAATAATATATCGATTCGGATTAGGTACAGACAAAAAATTAATCATGTCCCGGCAAAAACACTGCGCGTATGGCGTATGCCGAGTATACAGATAAAAAGTTTAGATTTCAAATGTATCCATAGTGTGTCTGATAATGTCTGATAAGTTAACCGTTAAATACATTTTTTTTTTTTTTTAATTTTACCAAATTAAAAATTCGGCCAATAAAGATTAGACCAGTGTCTTTTAGGAAATAATTTCATTCTATTCAATGAGAATTTAGATACGTGAACTATATAAACCGAGTTTTTACACGGAGTCGATAGAGTGATTTATATATATATATATATATATATATATATAAATTTTTTGTTTTTTACAGTATACTGTTACGCGATATTATGTCACGTATTCGTAATACGTTTTATTGTCGCCTCGGATTTTCTTCGCTCCTCGAGTGTGTGATACTCTGGTGGGTGTATTGAATTTTAAAGAAACGATATAATATCATTTCTTCAACAAAACGAATCTGAACCGAGCTTCAGTTAATATATAATAGTAAATAATAATAAGTTTATTCCATCAAAACACAATACAATATAATAATATTAACACTTAATTTAAAAAAATAATGGATCTTCTCAAAAGCCTATGGCTGTGCTAGAGGAGAGAGTTCCATGAAAATATTATATGATTAGAAATGAGTTTTATACATAGTAATTATAACATAATTAATTATTTCAGCAATTAAACGAGAAAATAAATTTACTAAAACAAAGTATTAATATAATTTTTATACATTGAGAATTTTTTGAAATTATGTACATTTACATCATGAACACAACAAGTTTGTATAAACTTAAATTTAGAGCATTGCTGTCCAAAAGTTGTTCTAATATTTGGAATAATAACATTTGATTTAGATTTAAATCTGGTAGAATAATTATGATTTGGTACAGCAATGTCATATTTAAAATTATACATTAATAAACAATTATTTTTTAGATACAATGATTTTAAACTTAGTATATTTAAATCTTTATACAATTCAGAGGTTTGAAACAAGTGAGGCATATTGAAAATGAATTTGATCAGTGAATTTAGCGTTACTTCAAGGTTGTGTAAGTGTTTTGCGTATAACATATTTACATATTTGTTTAAATAATAATTATTAATATTGTGTTCTGCGAATACACACTTTAAAGGATTGAAAAATTAATAAAAAAAAAAAAAAAATTTGAAATAGTTTTACGTTAATTTTTTTTTTTGAATATTTTAGTTTGTTTTAGAAATTTGTGACGGGCCACATAGAATAAGTTCTCATGTGGCATGTTTTGATCGCGACCGGAGCAGATTTGACCGTTTTTTTATTTTGCCTATCCGAAAACACACACTCATCATCACGATGTGTACACACTACTGTAAGTGGATGATGGCAATAATAAAATTTCGACGACCGTAGTGTTCGAACGCGAGGACAAAAACAACGACTAACGCAATTGAATCGTCGTTATTGCCGCGCGTGGACTGTACGGTCTACACGGGTAGGCACGAATTACGGGGGTGATAATGGCCACTTGGCACCCCTCGGCTCGGTAATAGCACCCCTAATATATCCCGTGTATACACATATACACGAATCGTTTGACGGTTGTTAATAATGATATTTTTTAAACGACAATGCGCCTCGCGCAATAGAGTAAATAATTTTTTTTTTTTTAACCCAGCGTAATTTTTTTTTACGGTCCACACTAAATTATTGCTTTTGTTTTGATAAATATTGCGTTGTGTCCGAGGAGAATAACATTTATAGATTTTCGTACGACCGACAAAGTCAGTGGCGTAGTGAATCGGAGTTTTTAAAGTCGAATTAGTTGCACGTTGTTATTGTTATTATTATTGGTTACACTGATTGGATCTTATATTGCTATTAATTTTGTATTCTGTATAAAAAAAAATGTATAAAAATATATAAAAATAGATAGGATATAATCTTTTTATAGTGTGTTGTGAAATCCTATTAAGCCAACGCTTTAAACTACTAAAATGAAATGAATGTGATACACGACTATTTTTCAATACGTGTACATAAATAAGAATGAATAAATTGAAATAGTTTTATTTAGATACACAAATTTTGTATTTTAAGATGTTTAAAACAATTAACCGAAGACAGTCCAAGTGCAAACAATATTGTAAAATTGTGTCTGAAAAACTGAAACTATGAACAATTTATTACAAACGATATAATATAAGTGCCTAAGTTCAAATTGGAAAAAATTCCATTCATAAAGTTGCACTTATTTTTCAAACATTTGACTAGATTCCGTAATCGTTTTCTGACGGAGTCAAATAAAAAACGATTAGTATTGAAATATTAGTGAACCTAATTACTTACATAAAAATATGTTAACTGTGATTTGTATTATTTAGAGAACGGTATGCTCTGGACATACTTTGTGAAAGAAACTTACTGCTACAACTCAAAGTATATATTGTTTGTGTACTTCTAAAACATACTAAAACCTAAGACTGTTTTTGTAGCCTATTTCCATTTTGTAGAATGTGTTGCTGTGAGGGGAAGTATGAGGAGCAAAAATATCTCTTACAGGTTTCCCCTAGTTTATGAATTATTGTTAGAAACGCCTAAAGCATATCCACAAGATTTAAGATCGATCTGTGCCCAAGTTACAAATAAACCGTAAATGTATTTATTTGAATTTTAAACGGGCCAGATCCAGTTATATAGAATATAAGATATGAGAACATTTGTTCAAAAACAATAAACGTGCAATACAAAGGAAATTGTAAAATATTATAGCTATGCATAAAATTACTAAAAGTTTTAAATGCTTGGAAGTTTAGTGAGATTAACATATTAATTTTCAATACATTTATATTAATTCTGTTGCTTCTGGGCCGCTGGGGAAGTGTTTCTTGCATAATACAGTCATTTTAATGTTGAGATATAAAATGTATTTTTAATTCGAGCTAATACTATGCGTAGGAACATGAAAGAAAAAAAAAAAATGACGAATTTAGAAGAATCAATATTTTTGGTAAAAAAAACTTATATGAAAAATATAATAATTTTACAAACGTTATTTTAGCTACGTTATTTCAATGTTTCAAGGTTCTGAATAGACACATAAATGGTGTGTACGAAGAATGCGGTTCCCTAAGTATGGAATATTTTAATGAACGGAATGTAAGAATTTCGCTAGATTTCACCAATTTCAATCAAAGCATGTTTGATATATTCTTACTATTGTATGATATATTATATAAATATATAATACAGAGACCATGTTAATAAATTTTATTCACAAATATAACGTACCAGTAAGCAGTACATTATGGATTTTAACTTATAAAGCCCATGATTTTGTCGGATCTGTTAACAACGTTGTAAAAATATTACAGTCAAATTTAAGTTCATATAAACATAATTTACATATTAACAAAATTCGACCTCGTTTTAATTGAAATAATAATATACATACACTATTATTATTATGATTATTATTAATAACTAAAAGTACCTTTAATAAATGAAATAATGTGATTATCTGCGCGCGAAACGAAATTCACTCGGAGCCGTGTCACAGTGTATTATTATACAGCAAAGACTGAAATTATAAAAATCAAAAAAAAAAAAAAAAAAAAAAAAACATGACAATTTATATTTGCACGCCTCGGAGTTATCGCGTCATCAACAGGTTATATATCCTGCAGTTAGTTGATACACGGGGTAATAACTATTTTCGAAACGACGAATTTTATCAAAGCGTTTGTTTGGTATTCACGAAAAGATAAAAGATAAAAAAAAAAAAAACGAAGTCCTACAGCGAAATTTTGATGTAGGTCGACACACCACCTTTACTACTTAATGGTGGTGGCGAATAAATACCGTTCGTACACGGTTTTAGTTATGACCGTAGAGGTCGGAATTTATTTATTTTTTTGTTACGAGGAAAGAACTTTATCTGTGTTGTGTCACAGACATTTATTTTACGTTTTGCACATCCCGTGAAAGATAATTTATGTTAGAAAACAAAAACCGTGACATTTTCAATTACGATAAAAAAACGTGCCATTTTAGAGTCGGTTAATGTTTGTAATAACACTGAAAACACAAAACGAGAAATACCGGACTAATAATTATTGCTATGTTTTTTTTGATGTTCTATAATGCGTGGATATTGCAGTGCTTGAAAGTAGTTTCGAAAACCTTTGAAAACCAAAAATTTGCAATAATAATAATAATAATAATAAAATAAAAAAAAAAATGAGAAGAATACCCATCGTGCGAAGAAGAACATCCATCGTGTGATGTATGTCCGGTTTTTTATTTTTGATAACATTGCTACGACAAGACGGCGTGCTCAGTTATTGTAATATGGTAAGTACCAATGGAAGTAATTAATTTTTGTAGCGAAGTGAGCGCAATGTTTATTAGGTATTTTTAATTTTTACAAAAATATAATGTTTATTCGAATATTATATAAGCTCCTACACAGTGTAAACCTCAGTGAACACCTATAAATAATACACCAGATGCATAAACGTAACTCGTGGTGACGGGTAATAACGTACGCTGTGCAGCTGATGTGATGTGCATAATATTGTATATTAATTATTCTGTCGCTGGAGCGCACGTGTGTGACAGTTTATGCGAAATGCGCCAACGAACGGTAGTATTATAATATCAATAAATGGATCCAATGAAATCAGTAAAAAACGAGAAAAGCGTGTAGTTCGCTCGTCGGGGTGTTCTTCGCACGTCGCGTGGGATTCTCTTGACGGGTGTATTGAATTTTTAAAAAAAGATAAATCATTTCTTCAATAAAACAATATTCTGAACGAAAGAAGTTAATAATATAAAGAATAAATGAGGAAAAAAAATTGTTAGAAAAATGTCAAATTTCTTACGTCAAAATCTTTCTCATATTATTTTCTATCCATGTTTAAATTTTCATATAGTACGGATCAAAAAATAATGGTTTCCGAGTCGTGTTTTTAAAAATTTTGGTAGTTTTTTACAAAAAAAAAAAAAAAAAAAAAAAAAAAAATTT
>JAIPRM010014079.1:822-10982 GCA_025469315.1 Stegophylla sp. TES_Ste_2020
CAAATTTTTGGTAGTTTTTTCCAAAAAAAAAGTTGAAGAATTGAGAAATTCAAAAAATGACCTCTTTAAAGTACAATTTAGAGACAAATCCGGTTTCAAAAAGTTATTGATCGAAACTTTTGGACAAGTATTTTCATACGAAAAGTTGTACACAGAAAAAAAAAATAATAAATTAATAAATAAACATCATTGTAAAAACACTAGCTTCTTCACTTCGTTCAGAATCTAAAATTTTTTTTTTTCAATGCTCATTGAATAAAATTTCCATAAATGTGGTTTAAGGGGGATGTCCGGACACCCAAAACACTCCCCTTACGCCACTACGTTTAATAATATCACGCTGTATTATTACACCTCATTCTATAATAATTGTCGACCCGTCTGTCACGATTTGTTTGGCCTGTACGCAACCACGGAACAACAGTCGTCGTCAATGGGCTTTATAATGTATTGTTTTATTGACATTAATATAAATTAAGCATTTCGCCACGCATATGTTTGCCGCATATTATCATTAATATTATAATTTCACTCTATTACTATTATAATAATTTCATTCGGCAGCCGATAGTAATCGAATGCTGTTCTGACGTGTGCAATATTATTATTATTATTGAATAATATCTGTCGGAATATCAGCCGAACATTCGATAACAAGCAAATCGGACACGTTTAATAATAATAATTGTTTGTTGTTAAAAATTATAATATTGTAATACATATTATGTGTATATTATATAAAAGTATAGATGAAAACGCGAAAACACGAAACGTTCAACTGGAAAATTTGAAACTGTTAAATCATAAAACAAAGATTCCCTTTTACACCGTTACACGGGGTGCAGTTATCTAGCAATCATCCTGACGATTTTATTTAATTATTATTATGTTATATTGAGCTAAAAATTATTCCTAAATAATATGTGATAAATAAATTTACAAACCAATCGATTGTGTTTTATAAGGTCTTAACGATCGCGTCGGTTTTATAGGAATATATTAATTTTATCTCCCAGGACCTAGATTATTTGGTCAACAACAATAATTTTTGTTACCGTAGAGGTATAACGCGTTATTTGTGTCTTGTACTCGGACAGTAGTTGTATAGAATATTCTAGGAACTAGAACGACGTTGTAGTACCTACTCACGTAGGTAGAATGTATATATTTTCTAAATTTCAATTAACCAAAGAACGAATGTGGTGACAAATTTTATAAGTAGATTTAATAGAAAGATTCACGTAATCACCTTCAACAACAACAACAATAATAATAATATTAGTGTACAGGGATCACGAGTGTTTAAGTTGTCCCTGTCGAAACTGTCGAAACGAATTAGCATAAAACAGAAATATTAAAAATAATAATAAAAGTATTAAAAATGTGTATGAGAAACGGATTTTATTCGCATTTTATAAGTGCAGTCCAGTGTTTCCCAAACTTTTTTTTACGCAACACCCCTTTTGATGTTTAAAATCTCCCACCACCCCCCTTGAATTAATTTTGTTTTTTTTTAATTAGGTACCTTTTTTTAGTCCATATGTATTTAAAGTCAAATAAATAAAGCTATCAGCATCAATAAATTAATTCCGGTGTCGGATAAAAAGTAATAAATCATATAAAATGTGTATTTAAGTATGACTACCTATTTATAAGTATGTAATGACAAATTAAATATTATTTCAATATCAATTCGAGATTAGAATTTTTTCGTGTAATAAATGAAAGAATCACAACAACCATTTAACCCCGATTTTCACGCACAAGAGGCAACAAATTTTATTTAGCGTGCGACCCGTGCTCGATGATTGACAAACGAAACACGGGCGCAATTATAGCGTACCTATATTTTATTATATTTTGCGATTAATTTGTAAATCACTCACTCTCGCGATGGCGGGGAACGGGGTGTCTCTCCACGCCGTTCTCTTCCATTTTTTTTTCCTGATTGCAGATCAGAGAAGACTGGAAGTACGTGGCGATGGTTATCGATCGGTTGCAGTTGTACCTGTTCTTCATAGTCACCACCGCCGGTACCCTCGGCATACTAATGGACGCCCCTCACATATTCGAGAGTGTCGACCAAGACAAAATCATCGAAATCTACGGCGGAAAATAAACATTTAAAAAATATATATACAAAGATTTTTAGAAGAAAATGCTCAAGTTAGAACTAATTTGCTTCTGAGGAGTTTATAATTTGATAAACAAAAAATAATAATAATAATAATTAAAATAATAATTTTATTATTTAAAATTAACGAAGAAAAAAAACAAAACAAAAAAAAAAACAGTAATATATAACTATCGTGTTGTTATTATTAAATATAAAAATAAAATTTAGTTAGTTTAAGTGCCAAAAGAACAAAAAAAAAAAATGTTATTTATTACTATTGTATAAAATAAAATTAATGATGTTTAAGTAAAGAATGATGAAAAAAAAAAAAACAAAATATATTACTAATATTTTTAGATTAGTTATTAAAGTTGGAATTGAACAGCTCCCGAAAATGTCTCGAACGTCCGTACGTGTATACTGTTTGTGTTTCAAAAATATCTTAAAGGGTTTTGAATGCGCTCAAATCGTTCATTTTTTCCAAGCACAACGTCGCACAGGGGAGGGAGGCGCGATTTTTCACGGACCCGCGAAACCAACTTTTGTTTTGTCCCTCTTTATTATATTAGATTCTTATTCGTCGTCGTCCCTTCACCGCCGCGTCCCTGCCAAACAACAACGTATATAATATAAACTGGGATACACCGTGGACCGCCCCCGCCCTGCAGTGTGGCTACAAAATGTGCCAAAAAAAAAAAAAAAAAACAAACCCGTTGACGTGACAGAAGATAAACGTAAATTTTTTGCTCAAACTCGTCGCGTATAATATTATAATATTAAACAAATAATAATAATAATAATAATAATAACGGCCCGTGATTATTATTTTTTATTGGTTTTTCGAACGACAATAATTAAAAAGAAAAACCGAAACACATCACCACCGCAACGGTTTTGTTTATAGTTATTTTTATTTGATTGATTTGATTTGATTTTTTCACGCGTATTTTCTCATCTAAACACAAATAATATTATTTATTATTATGTATTATTAAAATCTTCGCTCAAATATTTTTCACTAATGTTATACTATAGACGATGACGTCCGGGACATATTCGTCGAATTTTGAACCAACGTTTTGATGATGTACATAAAACTATTATTGTTATAATATTTTTTCAGTTTTTTTTCTTTTATTATTATTATTATTATTATTTCTCAATTAAGTAGAAATCAATCGTCGTGCCCGGTTTGTCTGAAATATATTCTCAAACAAAGAAGATTATATTAAATATATTAATAGGTATATAATACATAATATATAATTAATTACGCGCGATATAATATATTATTATATTCAATAATAATAATTATAATAATAATAATAATAATATATACGCATACCCGTATAAGAATGTACCAACAATTGCCTGCTCCGAGTGGTTGGGAGAACCGATCGGGTTTATTGTCCATAGGTTAAATCCAACGCTGATTTCAAAATGGTCGTATATACACTGATTTATCGCTAGAAACCGTTTGCAACTTTCTAGCATAACCCATGTTATAAATGTTATAATCAAATTTATACTAGAAAAAAAAAAAAACTAATATCTGATCATTTATTGTTATAATTATTATTATTATTATCATTATTATTATTATTATTATTATTATTATTATTATTATTATTATCATTATTATTATTATTATTATTATTATTTTTATTATTATTATTATTATTATTATTATTATGATTATTATTATTATAGTGTGCACTAACGGCATATGGCTCACGTTAGTTGTATACTAGAATTTAGTTTATTTTATTGTTTTATTAAAAAAAAAAAAAAAACCATATATAATTTAATTTTGTTTTCGTTTTTTGTTTTTGTGTAGTGTGTGTTGCAACATTTTGGTGTACCTACGTACAATTTTGTTACTGCGTTTTAATATTATAATAATGTTACAGCCCTGGATAAGGGAATTTTTTTTAAATATTGTATAAAAATAATAAATATAGTTAAGTCATGGAAGATATACAACTCAGCTGTTACAATCATCCGTGTACACAATAATAATTTAATTACAAAAAAAAAAAAATTAAAAAAAAAAATCAGACAATCTCATCCTTGTAAAATGTTTATGTAATTTCTGTTTGTGTTGGTTAGTGTATAAAAAAAATAACAAATGTTGAAAACAAAACAATTTGTTATGCCGTTGTGCAATGTTTGAAACGAATCGAACAATTATTAAAGAAACTATATTGTTCTTATTTAAATGTCTAAGATCTTTTAAGATGTTGGATAATGTTTTGGCTTATTTTTCGTTAATTTATTTTAAATTTACTTTGTTCGTAAGTCAAATAACACAAACAACTGAAAATAACGAATTATAAATACATGTTTTGTTTTGTTTTTTTTTTTTATTATTATTTATTTCTATCTAGTCGTTTATTTGTTATTAATTATTATTAATATAATTGTTAAAAAAAAAAAAAGTCTGGTATTATAATGAATATGATCATATTAGTACTTTCGCAATAAAGTTCACGTTTAGCCACATTTATTAAATTGAAAATTGGAACTATTTTTTTTTTTATATATATATATATATATATATATATATATATATATTTATAATATATATGTACAATTTAATTAGATAGGCTGCATTATTCGCATTTTTACAAGTAAAAAAAAAAAAAAATGTCTGAACAAAATGTGTTGTGAAACAGAATAAAAATTAAACAACTAAGATATATATATAATATAAATTTGTAAACGTTTTAAAATAAATTATAGCCAAATAAATTAAACAAATTTATTGCTTGAAGCACCATGTTTTTTTTTTATTTGTATCAAAATTCAATAAACATAAATCAGTTCGTGTATTGCATGATAAATATTATATGCCTATAAAATATAACTACATATATATTTATATATGTATGTTTATGTAAAAAGTGGAATATTACTTTGTTTCATTATTTTAGGGAACACAAAAACTAAACATATATATATTATATATGTATAAAACATTGTCGTTATGATTTTTCATTTTACTGCTATTATTTATTTTATTTTAAATAATACAAATTAGTTATATATTTTTAATTATTTAAAACCTAAATATTATTATTGTTATATATTATTCTTACTATTCATTGTTCAGTGAATGATAATAAAATAAGAATACACAATTGTAAATAAAAAAAAAAAAAAAATTATCTTATACATTTTCGCTATAGATTTGCTAACAAGTATTTGAACAAATTATTAAACAATATAATTACAATTTCTACGGAATAATATTATAGTATTTTACTTTTTATTTAATCCTCTGAACCTAACATTGAAATAATTTTTTAATTAAAATTTTTGCCTCGTTTTAAATTGAATACATTTTTTTGTAAATATTATGCAGACAATTGGATTATTTCTTAAACATGCTATTATGGGAATTAAACTTTCTGATTTTAGTTAAAACTAAAGATCAAGTCAAAATATTATAATTCAGTGTGAACAGACGCGTACACAAGAGAAGGTTTTAGGGTTTCAAATCTCTCATGAAATTTTTGAAAAATTTTTAAATATGTTTTCACTGATAACTTCACTGATGGTTTCTTTTGTTGTGTAAAAGACAAATTTTGTATTAAAAATCTATATGCTTTTATCGTGCTTCAAAGTCTCATGTTCTTACAACTAATTAGCATTTTAATAATTGCTTTTAAAGTTTATTAAAGGTTTATTAAATTTAATTATTCATCTAAAAAAAATTTTTTATATACGTTGAAACGTGTAATTTTTTTGTAAAACTAATGAATTCCGTTAAAATGCAAACTTTAAACAGTTGAAAAAAAAACTTGACTTACGATTTGCGAAATTTTTTCAATAGGTACCGTTCATAATATTTATGAATATGTTTGTATTAAATTTTCAAGTCTAAATATTATGCAAACATTAAAATTTTATGAAATAAAAACTTACAAAAAAAAAAATGAGAAATTTTACATTTTGTCAAAGTTCTGTACTTACCTCAAAATAAAATTGGTAATAAATATATTTTTTTATAATTTTAAGATACACGCGCGTGATTATTTCTGGTAGTTGATGAAAGTTTCAATTTTTTAGCTCCATTATGTTTGAAAATATGTCAAAAATAAAAATAAAATTTATAAAAATTCGGGTTATGGTGTTTTACCGTTTATTGTAGTTGTACCGATAGTGTAATACGCTTAGAAAAAGTATTGAGAATTTTGATAAATTACCAACCTAAAATACTGACTAGATAAAATTTCCGATCTATCTAAGAGTTACGGATCAAAACTTTTCAATGAGTATTTCTACCCGAAATCATTTATACATTATGGAAAAAAAACACATAGATATGTAAAACCAATACATTCTTCGCCCGCTCAGAATCTAAAATAAAATCAATTGTAGAAAACTCTGTAAAGAATTTTCATTATTTATTTATTTAATCGGCTGACATTGTAATAATTTAAATGATATAATGAGCATAAATTAAAATGATAAACCGCATTGCTTTTAGAACTGAGATATAATTAATTCGAGTATAATTAGTAGGCACTCACTTGGATTACAACTGTTTTCAGTTGGATAAATGCGTGCGAGAGAAACTACGTTGAAAATTTCTTCACATTATTCATAATCAAAAATGTATTTTAATTTGAAAATCGTAACGATAACAATCTTATTGTGTCAGTGTTTAATGGTATATTATAGTAAAACTACAACAGGAAAATTGATCCGTCACAGATATTTTGGACGATGTAAGTTGTCAAAACCAAAAATACTTTTACCCCTTATTAAAAATCAATCTATCAGCAGCTTTTTAAGATCCGAGTTAAAACATGCCACGTATTATGTAATATTATATTCCGTTACTCTCAATAAAATAACTTTTAGCTGTTATTCCGTAGAATGACATTTTCAATTAATGTAGGTAATAACAAAAATACATAATTTTACGACTTATTCCATGTACTACCTTCTAATTGGCATTATATAAACTAAAGAACGATTGCTATTTAATTATGCATTATACTAGGTAATTTATTAAGAATGCTCTTCCCCCTTATTCGGCCGTGAAATGGAAAAATTTGGAATTTTTTGGAAGAAATGTTTAACTTTCAATAAAAACTAGGTTTTCATAACTTTTTTTTTTCATGACGCCTTAAAGATGTCATGTAATGATACAAACTATTTTTTTTTCAAATGGCAGCCTCCCTCCCCCCCTCCCAATTTTAACTACGGAATTTTGTTCAGGTAATTTTTCTGTGAATTTCGATGTGTTGAAATCAAAATTCAAATGAGTAGTTCATATTTTACAACGTTGCGAATTAATTAGGTGTTAGCTGGTAAAATTATAGATTCATAATAGTAATACGTAGGTAACTAAAATAATGTGTTTAAGAGACTATTTTCCTTAATACTTAAATTTGAATGATTCAAACACTACTCGTTCAAATTTTGATTTCAATGCATAAAAATTCACAGAAAAATATCCCGAATAAAATTTTGCAGTTAAAATAGGCGGTCGCCATTTGAAAAAAAAAATGTTTATATCACCACAGGACATTCTTAAGGTGACATGAAAAAAATTATTAATAGAAAACATAGTTTTTTATAGTGACTTGAACATTCCGAAAAAAGAATCCTAATATTTACATTTTTATGGCCAAAAAAGGGGGTGGGCACGCTTAAAAAATCACTCTGTATATATTCATGGGCGCCCATATACATTTTTTCAAGGGAAAAGGAGCTAAAGTACCTTTTAAAATATAAATAGATTTTTTTTTTTTTAAATATAAAATTAATTATTGTTCATAATGTGAGAAACCTAAATCCTAAATTTTATTTTGCATATATTCACATATTTTACCTTTCTTTCTGATTAGATCATATTTTAGCAACATGTAGCTTACAAGTGCTATAAAACATTTATTCATCGATCATATTATTTTATCGTGTGCCGCGTTATTCGATTAACGATGATTCATACACACTGATGTGCAATAGCCCAATTGAAAAGACTATCCTAAGATAATTTCAAAATTTTATTTAATTATGAAATGTGATGTATAAAGTATATTTTAATCACCGATAAATGCGAACCTTATCGCGGAAAACATCACAAATTATTAAAGCCCACTAATAAGCATTGAGTTTGATCAATAATTTTTCAGAAATTTTTACTTTAATAGATACCATTATTAATTATTGTACTTAAACAAATTCAAATTTGTGTTTCAGTGAGTTCAATTATTGTTTATGTTGTTCTTGATTATTTTGTTATTGAATAACAATGTAATGTTAAACATACCTAATATAATACTGGCATTTATTATTGTATATTAACTTGATAATACAATTGCTATTGTATATTAACTGAAGCTGGTTTCACCCAGAATCATTTTGTTAAGAAATTATTATTTATCGTTTCTTTAAAATTCAACAAATTTTCCAAATATGTTCCACAGGAGGAACGAAAAATTTTGTTTTTTTTTCTTTGTAAATAAACTAATGTCATTCAAAAGAGCAAAAAAAAATATTTTACAAATGAAACTTAAACTTCTCCCCCAAATTCAAAGATCAAGGTATCCTTAAGATATATGTTCAATATATGTTCTATATATATAGGACTATATGTTTTATTGTTCGCTCATCGAGTGAGATACTCTAATGGGTGTATTGAATTTTAAAGTAATGATAAATAATTTCTTCAATTAGACGATTCTGAGCGGAGCTTCAGTTTATTCAAGACAATTTTACTTAAAAACTATAAAGTTTGTTATGATAACAAAATAAAGTTATTTTTTACTCGGCCAGTTTTATATTTCACTATTAATTCTACTATTTATCTATATTTAAATTTGCATAATGTTTATATTAAAAAAAAAGATAGTTTCCGTGTATTTTGTGTCAAATTTTGGATAATTTTTCCAAATTTTGAGGAAACTATTGAGAATTTCGGAAAATGACTTCTCAAGTACCACCTAGAGACAAATAAGGATTCAAAAAGTTACTGGTCGAAACTTTTGAACTTTTGGACTTTTTGTAAAGTGTTTACAGGAAAAAAAATGAACATCATTGTAAAAACACTAGCTTCTTCGCTCCACTCACCACCAAAAAAGGTAATTTTTAATCATAATTATACGCAAATGGCTTCTAAAAAGGTAATTCATAACAATACCGGTACGCAAACGTCCTACAGCCCGCGGACCATGTATTAATATGAACCGATAATTTTGAATTATCAACAACAAAACAAGTTCAAAACACTTATTGAATTTTATTCATCCGATACCATATAGTATAAGTGAATTACAAATTTGGGAAGATAAAATTAAAAATACAATATTTAAAAATAGTTTAGAAACACTACAAAATTGTGACAAGTATAATATTATCCTCAATAAACCATAAAAATAGCAAATCATTGGTTTGTAGACAAAATTCTTGTCATCCACCGGCCACCTCTCAAAAAAATGCTAAATACGCACAACTAAATACTCACTACGTAAGCAGTGAGTTTGTGAAAAGTTAAAATACATCGTCTTTGTGATTTTTATTATGAGAGCTACATTAAAATATCTTTATTTTTATATATTATTCATAATGAACAGAAGTTTGTAAAATTCTTTTTAAGTTTAGTATTAACAATTGTCGTAAATTAAGAATACGAGTGTATTTTTTAATTCATGCTTTTACAAACGTAGTGTTGGTCGAATATTAGACCAAAAATGAGTGAATGGGTTACATATTATATCGGTTCCAAAAATCATAACTTTACGTAAAAATGATCAATTTCAAACAATTTTAAACAAGCAGTATTAAAAAGCCGGACATACTTCGCACGATGGTTGTACTTCACACGACGGGTGGTATTCTCTTGACGGGCGTATTAAATTTTAAAGAAACGATAAATCATTTCTTCAGTAAAACGATTCTGAACGAAGGAAGTTAATAATATAAAAAAAAAAAAAATGTTCGAAAAATGTCCAACATTTTTTTTTTACATTTTCAAAATTTTCTTGCGCCAAAATCTTTTTTATAGGATTTTCTATCTATGTTTAAATTT
>JAIPRM010014080.1:0-10982 GCA_025469315.1 Stegophylla sp. TES_Ste_2020
TGCATTGACAAATTAAACTTCTAATATCAAACAACGGATGTTAATTATTCAAACTATGTATTATGAAAACTATGTATTATTATTATTATTACTTTTTTTTTTTTTTTGGTTAGATACACCTATACAGTAACTAATAAGACAATAAGTCTTTTTTACATTTGCACCTACCTATTAAATTTCATCACAGTTTAATATATTTTAAAAACTCTTAAGAACAATATGATATTAATATAAATTTCATGGATTGGCGCTATATTATGTTGTATGAGTATCATTGTCGGAAATACAATAAACGTTTTGGGAGAGCTAAAATATCTATTTGGTTTAGCCCCCACTAATTGCATTGACCTTATGTGATTTATAAAACCCCCCCTATATCTGATTATGATGTCAATAAATAATAAGCCAATTTCTATAATTTTATCTCTGTGGTAGGTATAAATTAAAAATAAATACAACTGTATGTATAATGTTCACAATTCGTTGCAAAAAGATTTCAATATGACAAATCACTCTTAAAAATTATAACACGATATGGCCAAAATTACAACATTTTGTCCCAAAAGAATTATAATGAGAGGGTAAAGATTTTTATTAAAAAAACTTCATAAAATAATTATCGATCTACATCAAATGAAATTTTTTAAATAATCATTAGGCGTCTCCACCCGGGTGGTCGAAGAGGTAGGTATGATACTGGCAAATTCAAGCCATGACGCTGTAGTTGAATTAATCTATATGAGGGCAAAATTCACTAGGTACCGAGCACACACATTGAAAACACTTTTCACCTTAACTAATTGTACAATACATTGATTTAAATTTCATGCCTTACAGATTAACAATAGCAAATCGTTCATATTTTGACTTAAATAGCCCTTGATTGCAAAATATATAATGGTACTAATAATTATTTGTTGCCTCGTACTGTAAAGTCATGAAAATCCATAAATTGATAAATAGATTCGGCAAGATCAAAATATTATTATCTATATATAAATAAGTTTTTATTTTGGCGATCAAACTACGATAAATTGCGTCCACGATCAATCGCGATCAATTCACCGGATACCGAATCTTACAGTTATTCGAGAAAACAAACTTATGGTTACCTACTTACAATAATCAATTGATAATACATCATATTTTATATTATTATAAGTGTTATATTATTTCATAGAATAATTATTATAATTTTTTTCACTAGATATTTTCTACGAAAGTTTTTTCCTAGATTCACTTATACTACTGATACTAATATTAATACCGCACTACAACAACGGTTCAAAATAATTTTTATTATTGGATCTTAAAATTTAAATGCGTATCTTATAGTTGGATAGAAATTTCAAAATAGCTAGGTATTTAATAAACCTATTTTTTTTTTAAATATAGGTGCTTATAAAATATAAATTAATTTTATGTAAACATGCTTCGACCGAGTAAAATAATATATTTGAAGTAGAAGCATTTATATAATTCGATGACACACTTATAAATTGAAGGCGTCAGTGCAATAACAAGAAAGCTCCACATTTTTTCTAAAACGACTTTAATATATTTTCGGATAGAGAAAAATTAAGCTGAAATTTTTGTGTAAAAACCAGATATCTCCGATTATTATATTGTCCAATACAACGCAAAAGCAACTGTCTGGTTGTTGATATTCCGTGCAATAACCAGGCAGCTTAAGATTTTTAATTGGTTTTTACAAATCCATTTTTGTAAAAAAAAATTTTTTTTTTAAATCATTAACATCTAAACTATACAACATATACTTTTTACTATCTTTTTGGTATGTAACACAGGTAAATAATACATTTAAATAATGATAAAAAAAAAAATTATCAACGTTTCAGGGCAAAAAGCCCGACAACTCCTTATTTTTAAACTTTAAGCCACAATAAACTTACTTTTTAATTTTTTTTTTTTTTAATAACCAATTTTTTGGTATCGATGTGAACTACATATTCAAATATTTAAAAAATAATTTGATCGCTGTGGATTTTACAATTAAGTTTTTTTGGCCCCGGAAAAGTTTTTGAAAATAGATCTGTCTTGTTATCACATTGACGCCTTCAGTTATTATATTAAGAACCACCCACCTCTTTTTTAGAACAGCAACAAGGAGCTTCTTTAAGTCTTATTACGTGCCGTCCCTGAGTGTTCAGGAACCAGTTGTTCCGACCAGATGCAGCTGTCGTATGAAACTAACGACAGCAACCTGTCCTATTAGCACTAAAAAACATAACATAAATATATAACGTTAGTCTAGTAATGCTATTAAAAAAAAAAAGGAAAGTATTTAACTACTTACAAAGGAAAATCACAATTTCGGGTGACTAGTACTGCACAGTACAAGTTAGGAAAAACAAAATATAGTCACACTCTAAGTGCCGACATATTTGTAGGTATGGTCTGAACGCACTGCGGTTATTATCACCATTGGGTCCGAATGGTTTTTGTATTTTTACACCAAACCGCTTTGTTTTGATGGACCGATACACCGTTCTCGACGGTTTTACAGTTTATCACCGTTCTTGTCGCCGTCGGTCACCGCAGAATGCTATGCATTGAAGGCGGCGGCGCCGCCGGCGACGAAAAAAACTCAGTACGTTCAGACCCTATACGCGTCCGACACTACCAACAACGCAAACTGTACTGAGGGGTGTCTGGGCTACAAAGCTATCTGTACAGGGCTGCCACCAAGCAATAGCTAATACAGAGGAAGGGGAATCGGGTCGATAATGCTGTTAGCCACGCGCAAGCGTCATATCTGACTTCATACGATACAGTTACGCCTTGCTTTTCAACACTCTTTTTTTCCCCTTTTCAACCCTCTTTTTACTCCCTTTTCAAGGAAAAACAATTAGCAACATTACATACGCGCAAGTGTGTGAATGAGTGTGTGTGTGTGTGCGCGCGTGCATCAGCGCTCGTGGAGAATCTCTCGTTGCACCAGTGAAGACAAAAAAACGGTGTTGTCATGGCGACGACGAGGGGAACGGAACGAAATTCACCCTGCATTTCGACGAGGCTTTTTGTGTACGAGGGTAGTAAAAAATCAATACTGTGTCAACGAGGGTGTTGCAGTGGGGAGGAGACGTACGACTCTTTTAGCATCGACGATGCCACGCCTTTTCGTATAGAAATACTTGGCCCATAAGTCTCGATAAGGAAATTTTTTGAAACCGAATTCGCCTCTAGTCGGTACTTTAAAGAGGTTATTTTTCGAATTTCTCAATACCACAATACCATGGAGAGAAAAACTACTTGAAATTGGACAATAAAAGATTCGAATACCATAATTTTTTTATCCAAATTTTATGATTCCCAATGCTACAAAAAAAACACCAATAACATCTAATATTATGATTGAATAATACCTAGAAGTTTTTTACCAGGCATAGAGAGTTCGTATATTAAACTCTAGAAAATAATTCATTATATAGTTAATTACCTACTGTGTGTTTTGTAATTAATGGCGTCGTCGGTTGTAAAGATCAATTAAATACGGTTTTTGTACGTTTACGTGAACGGGAAAAGAAATGTAAGGTAAAGGCACGAATGAATCAATGCATTACGAGTATACCAACAATTATTACCGATTCAATGGAATCTATGTCGGCCCGAGTGAACAATTGTTCTAGACTGCATAGGCGCACGGAAAGGGGGGCAAGACGGGGAATTCGCCCCATCTGGACTTTTTAAAAAATTTTTTACTATTAAAATTATATAGGTATTCGTAGATAACTATATTATAACCCTTCTGATTGAATAGGTCTATTCATTCAATATAGTAAAAATAATAAAAAATCAGTAAATTTGTATTACGGGTTATCGTGGTAGTATAAATATATCTCTGAATTTAATGCAATAAAGGCCCTTGAAGAATGCATTTTAAACCTCAAAAAGTCTCTTAAAATACTGAAAAAAATTCCATGTAGAATGCTAACAAATTCCTATACAATTTTCCTTAAATTTACTCAAAAAAAAAAATTTAAAAATTCAAGAAATTTTTATCTTATTAACAAGAAGAATTCGCATTTTATTGTTTAAATTCGTATTTATTTTACATTTATAAAAACCGTTCCATTTAATTAAGTAATGAGTAAAAAGTAATAATTATTATAAACAATTGATTGAAATTGAATTGATATGACTTTGGTTAGGTTAGGTTTTTGATTACTATTATTTGAATATTGATAGAATTTCATAAATAAAATAACGTATAACTAACTAAAAAGCAAAATAATTACATAACACAATATAATCGTTAAAAAATATGAAATTAAATTTTTAAAACCAAAAAAGTTACGTATACAATCATTTGAAAAAAAATGTAATTTCCTCCAAATTCTTAGCCCCAGAGATAAATATCATAAAAATCTAATATATTTCGTAATACTGTACTTTTTTGGTTTTGAATTATCATGCCCCTCCCTGATAAAATTCCTGCGGACGCATGTGTTGAAGAGTGATAATTATTTATGAGTACACACCAACCAATATTACACACAAGATATCCTTAATAGCTAATCTAGTTGACAAATGCAATAACTTTTGTTCTAATTATCATTAAATCATTTTTTCACTTTTTTTTGATAAATAGGAGGTACCTAATTATACTGTGTGTTGGAAAAAAATATCCGGAGATAAAATGTCCAATGAAATATATCGATACGTAGTAAAATTTGTATCTCAATCTTAGGATTTTTTTTCACTTGTTAAATAATGAATAAAGATGTTTGCTAACGAGTCGAATTTACTATTTTAAAAACAGTGTAAAACTACTTTTAAATAATAATATAACGTGTAATATTATCCAATTGTACCTCGTGATTGTTGATTTCCAATAAGATTTTTCTTAAATTGTTTAATTAATTTAATATTTAATTACGATGGAAATAATTAAATCGAACAAAGAGAAAAATAAAAATTATTGTTTAAATTGATATATGTTTACTGTCCATCGCCGTTTCCAAAATTCTAGTTATAACGTTGGCGTTGTGCCAATTATAAATTTCATTCGTCTAATGCTTCATTACGGACATGTACGAGCTCTACGAATCTTACAGTCAGTCGAGACTACAAACATATTGTTGCTTACAATAATCAATTGATAATACATCATAATATTTTGTTATAAATATTATATTATTTTATAGAATTATTATATTTTATTCACTAGATATTTTCTACGAATATTTTTTCCTAGATTCAATTATATTACTGATAATAATACTAATACCTCAATAACTACAACAACGTTTCAAAATATTTTTTTTATTGTTGGATCTTAAAATTTAAATGTGTATCTTATAGTTCTATAGAAAAATCAAAATAGCTAAGTATTTAATAAACCTATTTTTTTTTTTTTTGAAAATATAGATGGTGGTTATAAATTAATTTTATGCAAACATACTTCGACCGAGTAAAATAATATATTTGTTGTAGTAGACGCATTTATATAATTAGATATAACACTTATAAATTGAAGGCATCAGTGCAATAACAAGACAGCTCCACATTTTTTCGAAAACGACTTTAATATATTTTCGCATAAAGAAAAATTAGGCCAAAATTTTTGTATAAAAACCAGATATCTCCAATTATAATATTGTCCAATACAACGCAAAACGAGCTGTCTAATTGTTGGTATTCGGTTTTATTTTTATTTTTTTAATTTTTAATTGGTTTTTACAAAGACATTTTTGTAAAAAATAATTTTTTTTTTAAAATCATTAACATCTAAACTATACAATATATACATTTTATTATCTTATTGGTATGTAATACAGGTAACTAATACATTTAAATAATAATAAAAAAAAAATTATCAAGGTTTCAGGGAAAAAACCCGACAGCTCCTTATTCATAAACTTTAAACCACAATAAAATACATCTTTAATTTTTTATTTTTTATTTTTTTTTAATTACCAATTTTTTGGTATCGATGTGAACTACATTTACAAATATTTAAAAAATAATTTGATTGCTGTGGATTTTAAAAATTAAGTTTTTTTTTGGCGCCTAAAAAGTTTTTGAAAATGGAACTGTCATAAATCGTATTGACACCTTCAATTATAATATTAAGAATCACCTACCTGTACTGAGGAACGTCTGGGTTACAAAGCTAGTTGTACGGGGCCGGGCCGCCACAAAGCGAGGGCTGGTTCAGAGGAAGAGAAATCGGGTCGATAATGCTGTTAGCCACGCCCATGTGTCATCTCTGACTTCATACGATACAGTTACGCCCTGCTTTTCAACCCCCTTTTCAACCCCCTTTTAACCCTCATTTCCCATTTTTCAACGAAAAACAATTAGCAACATTACATAAGCGCGAGTGTGTGTATGGTGTGTGTGTGTGTGTGTGTGTGTGTGTGTGTGTGTGTGTGTGTGTGTGTGTGTGTGTGTGTGTGTGTGTGTGTGTGTTTGTGTGTGCGTGGTAATGTTGAATAGTGTTTTTGAAAGCTTCAGCGGCCGCGGAGAATCTCTCGTAGCAACGATGATGAAAATAAAATATGTTGTCGGGGCAACGACGAGGGGAACGGAACGAAATTCACCCTGCTTTTGGATGAGGCTCTTTGTGTACGAGGGTAGTAAAAAATCAATACTGTGTCAGCGAGTGTGTTGCAGTGGGGAGGAGACGTACGACTGTTGTAGCAACGACGACACCACCCCTTTTCGTATAGAAATACTTGGCCATAGATAAGTCTCGATCTAAAAAAACTTCTTGAAATCGAATTTGCCTCTAGTTAGTACTTTAAAGAGGTTATTTTTCGAATTTCTCAATACCACAATACCATGGAGGGGAAAAACTACTCGAAATTTTACAAAAAATATTTGAATCCTCATCTGAGTCCTCTACTTTTTATCTTATTTGTCAACTCAATTAATAAATGTTTTTCTTTTGCCATGGTTCTCCTATTTGCTGATGACATAAAATTTTTTTTTAAATTCACTCCTCCTCTGACTGCCTTTTATTACAAGCTAAACTTGATGCCTTCTTTGATTGGACATGACGTCTCAACCTATCACTCAACTTGGATAAATGTTACACTATGACTTTCTCAAGGAAACACAAACCTATTCCACACTCTTATCATCTTATTAACTCCTCCCTACTAGGCGTTCATCTTATCAATGACCTAGGGTTTTATCTATCACCCATCCTCTCTTTCAAACACCACTTGAATGATACTATTGGAAAGAGCCTCAGGGTCCATGGATTCATCGAACGCAACACAACTCTCTTTACCTCCGCCACCTGTTTCCGTACCCTCTACTCCAGCCTAAAGTGTTCCATCTTCGAGTATGGATCGGTCGTTTGTTTTCCCTACATTGCCTGAGATCAATTTAACTGGAGCGAGTAAAAAGTCACTTCCTATCTTTTATTGCCGTTTTATTAAAGATTGAACGCACACCACACGACTATACCATTACCTGCTCCACTATTAATATTCTAACTCTAACCTTACCCCGTAATATTGCTAACGAAATACTAATACCGAGCTACAACAACGTTTTAAAATATTTTTTTTATTATTGGATCTTAAAATTTAAACGTGTACCTTATAGTTCTATAGAAAAATCAAAATAGCTAAGTATTTAATAAACCTATTTTTTTTTTTTTTTTTTTTTTTGAAAATATAGATTGCGCTTATAAATTAATTTTATGTAAACCAACTTCAACCAAGTAAAATAATATATTTGTTGAAGAAGACGCATTTATATAATTAGATAACACACTTATAAATTAAATGCGTCGATGCAATAACAAGACAGCTCCACATTTTTTCGAATATGACTTTAATATATTTTCGGATAAAGAAAAATTAAGCCGAAATTTTTGTGTAAAAACCAGGTATCTCCGATTATTATACTGTCCAATACAACGCAAAAAGCAGCTGTCTGGTTGTTGGTATTTAGCGCAATAACTAGGCAGCTCCAGATTTTTAATTGGTTTTTACAAAGACATTTTTGTAAAAAAAAATTATTTTTTTTTTTAATCATTAACATCCAAATTACACAATGTAAACTTTTTATATCTTATTGGTATGTAATACAGGTAACTAATACATTTAAATAATTAAAAAAGAAAAAATTTCGGGCAAAGAACCCGACGGCTCCTTATATTTAAACTTTAAACCACAATGAAATACAACTTTACTTTTTAATTTTTTAATTACCAATTTTTTGTTATCGATGTGAACTACAATTTCAAATATTCAAAAAAAAAAATTTGGTCGCTGTGTATTTTAAAATTAAGTTTTATTTATCCCCTGAAGTGTTTTTGAAAATGGAGCCGTTTTGTTATCGCACTGATACCTTCAATTATAATATTAAGAACCACCCACCTTTTTTTTTTTAGAACAGGAGAAATCGCTTTTTTAAATCTCTTGGTGGGCCCTCCCTGAATGTATGATTCGCCTTCTAAGTCACGGTACGCGTAAGCCAGAAGTTCCGACCAGATGTAGCTGTCGTATGAAATCAACCGCAGCAAACTGTCCTATTAGCACTAAAAAACACAACATATATATTATATAACTTTAGTCTTGTAATGCTATTATACAAAAAAAAAGTAAAGTATTTAATTACTTGTAAGGTAAATCACAATTTCGGCCAACTACTGGTGAGTACAAGTTAGGAAAAACTAAATATAGTCACACACTATATGCCGACATATTTATAGGTATGATCTGAACGCACTGCGGTTTTTTTCAGCGTTGGGTCCGAACGGTTTTACCGCAAACGGTTTTTTTTATGTTTACACCATAATCGCTTTGTATTGATGGACAGCACCGTTCTCGATGGTTTTTTGCAGTTGACTGCAGTCAGTCACCGTCGGTCACCGCAGAATGCAATGCATTGACGGTGGCGCTGCCGGCGGCGGAAGAAACTCAGTGCATTCAGACCCTATACGCGACCGACAATACCAACAAAGCTAACTGTACTGAGGGGCGTCTGGGCTACAAAGCTAGCTGTACGGGGCCGCCACAAAGCGAGGGCTGGTACAGAGGAAGGGGAATCGGGTCGATTATGCTGCTGGCCATGCGCATGCTTCAGAGTTACTCCCTGCTTTTCAACCCTCTTTTCACCCTCTTTTTACCCTCTTTCTAACTAGTGTGTGTGTGTGTGTGTGTGTGTGTGAGTGTGTGTGTGTGTGCGTGGTAAAGATCAATAGTGTTTGTGAAAGCTTCAGCGGCCGCGGAGAATCTCTCGTAGCAACGATGATGACAAAAAAATATGTTGTTGTGGCAACGACGAGGGGAACGGAACAAAATTCACCCTGCTTTTCGACGAGGCTTTTTGTGTACGAGGGTTGTAAAAATCAATAGTGTGTTAACGAGGGTGTTTCAGTGGGGAGGAGACGTACGACTCTTTTAGCATCGACGATACCACGCCTTTTCGTATAGAAATACTTGGCCCATAAATCTTGATCAGGAAATTTTTTTGAAACCATATTCGCTTTTATTCGGAAATTTAATGATAATTTTTTCATCCAAATTTTATGATTTCCAGTGCGTTGGGGAATTGCGGGACGGGAATAAATATTACTATGTTTTTATTCAGCCTTGTTAATAACCTAATGCAATTTATAAAATAAATTGAAGGGAGGGCTTTGAATTGATTAGGGGATGAGTCCTCCCTACTTCCAATGGTGCGAATACTCTTAGATAAATTACGAAAACATCACAGTTTATTTCATTTTAAATTTCAAACAACATCAAAAATTTTACGTTACTGTTAAAAAACCAAAGGGAGCAGCAAGTCGATTATTCATCGCCTATATTTTACACGTCAAGCACAATAGTCCTAAATGCCTAATATATAAATGCCTATATATGTATACCATAAGCCAAATATGCGAAAAACCCTTATTCTTTAAACACCTCTTTAACGACTATCATACATTCTTCGTATACGAAATAATTTATAAATTTCAAACAGCCCGAATAATTAAGCATTTGATTCAATTTCCAATAATAATAATAGTTCTAAAAATTTGTGAAAAAAATAAAATTGTGTAGTTTCATTCCGGGAAAAATGAGGGCAATTGGAACAATTGCTTTCCCACTTAGAATCTAAAATTGTTAAGTTCCCTATTATATTTCATGAAAGTACATAGAAAGAAGTAAAAATATTTAAAAAAATTTATTTTAAGTTCTGTACGAAGTGAAGAAGCTAGTGTTTTTACTATATTTTATTATTATAAATGTTATATTATTTTATACTACAACAACGTTTCAAAATGTTTTTTTTATTGTAGGATCTTAAAATTTAAATGTGTATCTTATAGTTCTATAGAAAAATCAAAATAGCTTGGTATTTTATAAACCTATTTTTTTTTTTAAATATAGGTGTTTATAAATTAATTCAATGTAAAGATACTTTAACCGATTAAAATAATATATTTGTTGAAGTAGACGCATTTATATAATTAGATAACACACTTATAAATAAAAGGCGTCAATGCAATTACGAGACAGTTCCACATTTTTTCGAAACGATTTTAATATATTTTCGGATAAATAAAAATTAGGCCGAAATAATTTGTGTAACAACCAGATATCTCCGATTATTATATTGTCCCATACAACGCAAAAGGAGCTGTCTGGTTGTTGGTAATCAGTGCAATAACCAGGCAGCTCCAGATTTTTATTTGGTTTTTACAAAGACATTTTTGTAAAAAACATTATTTTTTTTTAATCATTAACATCTAAACTATACAATGTATATTTTTACTATCTTTTCGTTACTTAATACAGGTAACTAATACATTTAAATAATGATAAAAAAAAAATTATCAACGTTTCAGGGCATAAAATCTGACAGCTCCTTATTTTTAAAATTTAAACCACAATAAAATACAACTTTACTTTTTAATTTTTTTTTTTTTTTTAATAACCAATTTTTTGGTATCGATGAGAAATACATTTCCAAATATTTAAAAAAAAATTTGATCGCTGTGGATTTTA
>JAIPRM010014081.1:0-10982 GCA_025469315.1 Stegophylla sp. TES_Ste_2020
CCAAATACAATATTTAAATTTTTTAGTTACTATAACCACTCTTAAATGAACCATAAAAACATGGCACACAATATTTAAGTATACTAACAGTACCTAATATACCTGATCATACATATATTATATTATTATATTTTATGTCTGGGGGTGCTGAAGCACCCCCAAGCACCCCCCTAGTTGCGCCTATGCATTAGTAAGAGTTGTTATTGAAAGTATTGCTAAATTCTGTAGAAGTTTAAAAATAAGTAGAAAAAATAATGCATTATTTTGTTGAAGTGCGTTGATAAATTTTTAGAAAACCTTACATTTCTGCAAATTTTTTAGCCACATTTTAATTTCACCTACAACTGCTATAATGCGCTTAAACCTAAATCATTTTGGTACACTTCAACTAGCCGAGTAATATTTTATTCGTTTAATATATTTTTGGATAATAGTAAAATTAAGTTCAAATATTCAATTATAAATCTGTAAGATAAAAATCGCTTATTTAATTGATATGGAAAATGATTTAAAGTAGAATGAATGAAAAAATTCTATAATAATCTTTCGGCAAATTTACTTATTAGCTGTAAAAGAAATATAAATTTAAATATTTAAGGCATCGCATTAAGATTTGACATCATTTAAAATAATTTTTAATTCATTTTCTGCATTTTGATATTGAGTTTTTATTTAAATTTGATATGATTGGAGGAGCGGTTTGAATATCTTTAACTCGAATCCAAATCTATATTCGATCAAATACTATATGTATATTAGAATACGGGACGCTCTGTTAATAAATGGTGGTGACATACATAGATAATAAATACATAGATACGGTCCTGAACGTCGGTCCTGAAAGAGACCATCTTCTCTCCTTTATTAGTTAGGCGATTTGTTTATACTTTACTGTTTTATCTAATTTGTTACCATTCTCATCACGGTTGTAGATAAAAAACATAGCAAAGATTTTATTTTAGGCTTGTACGTCAACAATCCCTGAGGAGTTAGGTTACCTAAATGAAATGCCATTTTTACTTAAATCTCCAGAATGTAAGAAAAAAAAAAGTAATTATTCAAAATACAAAATCTATTTTAAATTATAATCAATTACCTACCTATATAAATAAAAAATCCGGACATACTTTGCACGATGGGTGTTTATCGCATAACGGGTGTATTGAATTTTAAAGAAATGATAAATCATTTCTTCAATAAAACGATTCTGAACGAGGGAAGTTAATAATATAAAAAATAAATGAGAAGAAAAATGTCCAAAATTTTTTTTCACATTTTCAAAATTTTCTTGCGCCAAAATCTTTCTTTTTTTTTCATACATTTTCTATCTATGTTTAAATTTTCATATAGTTTGAATCAAAAAATGATGATTTCCTAGTCATTTTTGTCAAATTTTGGGTATTTTTTTCCAAAAAAAAAAAATTGAAGGATTGAGAAATTCAAAAAATGACCTGTCTATAGTACAATCTAGAGGCAAATCCGGTTTCAAAAAAATTACTGATCGAAACTTTTGGACTTTTGTTTGGAAGTATTTCCATACAAAAATTTGTACACAGGAAAAAAAATAAAATATAAATAAATATCATTGTAAAAACACTAGCTTCTTCACTTCGTTCAGAATCTAAATTATTTGAAAAAATATTGTTACAGATATTTTATATTAATTTAATATATGTGCTAAATATTTGCTTAAAAGATAATGTACCCATTATACCAATAAGTGGCCTTAAAAACATGGTAGATGATCAAAATAATAAAAGAGAAAAAATATTATTAATAAATTAAAAGAAAAGTTAGATAATGTTGTACAAGAAGGATGGTGGGAATTGGATGATGTGTTTGCAGAGCACAATTACTGTAATGCACCTGATTATACAGTATTTGAATGTTTGGTATACTTTTTATCCGGGTAAATATTAATTTATTCAAATAGTGTATTACTTACCATCATTCCTATATTAAAGTAAAGTAGCAAACATTTGTTGTTTTATGTTGTTTGATATATAACAAAACGTTTAAAAAACACAAAAAAAAATATAAAATGTGCTTAAAATCTTTGAAAACTGAAAATTATTTTTCAACGAATCCAGCTGCCGACTTGGTTAATATAAAATCTAGAGGATTTTTAAGTCATCCTAATCATTTTCTTTATCAAATATTACTAAAATTGAAAGTTTGTTTCATGAAGCATGCAGAAACTCTAAATATTTTTCATGATTCATATGAAGAATTTTTTCAGATTGAAGACTTCAAATTAACATTTTCATGTGATGAACACAAAACTGAAATATTGTCAAGTATTTTTGTCATGTACATTGCAATTAAATGAGACAATATTCTTACTTAGTTAATCAAGAAACTAAAAAACAAAACAAAACAAAAAAAGAAAATATCAAAATTAGTCAATACCTAATAAATATATTATAATATTATAACAAATAAATAATCAATAGTGTAAAATAGTTTTTTTTATATATAAAGGTGATTAGGAGGTACAAATTAAATAACCATTACTTGCTTTATAAATTTACATATTGACTGTCAGTCATTACAGACTGTTTACCATAGTAATATACGTTATAGTTAATTATTAAGAATTTAGAAGTTGTGAATCAAATACCGCTAGATAGCGCTAGAGTTTAGTAAAGAAGCATGAGAACTTCTGCTGTCCATGGTGTTCATGGGCTTTACATACAGTGTCGCGCAAGGCGCAACCAATCAATCTATAACCGTGATTCTCATCAATGCAGAATACATGTAATCCGTTTTCTTATCACATCACATAATGTAAATAAATCTCCTAAGTCCGCCATGCTTATGGTGACCAGATATAGAAATACAAAAATAACTACGCATTAAAATATAGTTTTTTTTCTCAAACCCTTTCTTGAGGGAATCGGCCAATGTGTTAACATAAATATTATCTATATGATGTCCATGATTGTCTTCGACAACACAAGTTTTTTCATTGTGTAATAAATGTTATGTATTTACCACAATTACCAAATTTAAAAAAATATTTTTAATTGCAATCTTTTTACATGGTCAATTTGTCAAGGGTGAGAATTTTTTTGGTAAAATTTGATCCTTAATAAAATGCTATTTATAATATATAATGTAGTGTTCTGATAGGGGGAAAGTTTAAATATTTTATTTGATTTTTAATTAATATCTAAATTAAAACCTCTTTTATCTATTATAATCGCATTTAACTTACAAACTTACCTAACTATGATCCAACTAATTATTCTTATTAATTACTGTAAAAAATACACCAATATTGTAACTACTAGGTTTATGCCAAAGAAGAAAAATATCAGATTGTACAAAATATGCATTAAACTATAAAATATATTAAGCAAGTAACCAAATAAATCATGAACGATTTTATTGTAAATATGTATTAATCCACAGTATTATCAAAAAAGAATTAAAAAAGTATAAATTCATGTACTCAACAATGTTTTTGAGGACACTAGTACAATGCAACTAAAAAGAGTACTGTCCTACAAAAATAAGTACATTTGGTCATCATAGCCATGCTACAAGACCGAAAATTTATACAGGTCTAGTATTAGTAATCCATGTATTTATTATCTACGGTGACATCATAGAGTATTATTATCTATGTACTCTATGCATATTAAACCACTAATATATATTTTTAGTGATAAGAAAGGTATTCCGATTTGTAATGCAAATAGATTACAACGATGAGCTGATCGAAACTTTTGGCTAAGTAGATCTATAAAAAAAAAAGTGTATACAGAAAAAAATATATAAAAAATAAACATCATTGTAAAAACACTAGCTTCTTTACTTCGTTCAGAATCTAAAAAAATATCAAAATAATTATTTAGTATCTCATTTGTTTCACATCTATTTCCATTTTCTGATGTGCTAAGTTTTTTGTTTATTTAATTGAATAAAAATTTAAAAATGAATAATTTTCAATATTAAAAAAAAACTTAAGTTTATGTCAAAAGCAATAAATTTTGTTCTTTTCAAATTGTAACCAATTCTATATTATAAATATCTTATAACTGGTAAACATATCCATATTTAAATTATATTAGGGGTAACTAAAATGAACTTATGAAAATCTAGTTCACTGAATATTAAATTTTGACAAAAAACTTTCTGTAGTTTTACTTTACTCTTAAAAAAAAATATTTTTTAAATAAAATTTTGAAAATTTACTCTTTTCTGAAGAATCATTTAAATAAAATATTTGGTTCATGAAACTTCTGGACAAGTTTTTATAATCGAAAAAGCCGTTCTAGCCGTTTTAGGTATAAAAAATAATAGTGTTCTAAATCCAATTCACCACTTCTATCAGTATTTGAAATGTATTAATGCATATAACCTAAAATAAATTTAAACCGAATTCATAAAAGGGGTATTATACAGATAGGGCCTGGGTGTCTAACTCCAGGCTAGTGAGTAATGTTTTACATGGAATATTCTAATTAAAACGAATTACGAGTAAAAATGATCACTATCGGCAACTAAAAACGTTATTACAAACGTAATACAGCCAATGAGAGCTCAGGATTCGTATATAGGTCTCTAGCAATGTATGTTATGCTTATATGCGGTCTGGTGTACAGTCCAGCCTGACCAGTAATCAATTATCAACATTCTCACGTCCAAGAATTTTTAAACGATAATATCAATCTAAGTCTTAACAAGTTTTGAGTTACAAAGCATGACAAATCGTTTTCGTAAAAAAAAAAATGAATTAACAGACATTTATTCTTCAACAAATATTAACATGTAACATTTCAATTCTGCCATTGGGCTGTTAGCCTCAGGAAAATAAATAGGTCAATAGTACGTTTTTTTTTTCAATTATTACATTACAATACTTGTACGGAAATAATAATAATACCTACGTGTAACAGCATATTAAACTGTATTTAAGTTACATCTGTTTAGCATAATAAATTGCTGTTGATTTCATTTTCGTTTTCGTTTTTCTATTTAAACGTATTCAACATTTCAGATGTTTTTAATTTTTTTTTTATTTCACCTTTGTGTATTTACAAGTATACGTATACCCCAAGTAGTAAATGTGTAATGATATTAATTTTACAATATTATATTCCTTCTAAAAAATAAATAAAATGCATTAAAATACAATATAATTTTATTTGCATTACAATATATTTATATTATTACATTTAGAATTTAAGTTTAGCAATAATATTTTTACCCTAAATTTTGAGTATTATTATAAGAAAAATGTAGAATTGTTTTTTTATAATATTAATTTTATGAAAATAATGAAAAAGTGCACGTTTTAAGTTACTTTGAAAAAATAACAAAAGGTGCAATATAATTTACAATGTTTACATATTGGTAAAAAGGTTTTACATAATATTATATGACTACCACAAATCTTACTTCATTTCATACTTTTCGTATTGATTCCATTGAAAGCGGCTCCCAAGTTGGTGTAATATATTATTATACCGATTCACACATAAAGTATTCAACATCTTCAATCATTCATTATTAATAAAGAAATAAAAAAACTTCAACCTATTCAACTCATTACTTTCATAGATAAAATCCTATCTTTCTCATTGTACCTACCCATATTGTAAAAATTCACAACTACCGTCCCACTCCTATTGACGTTCATCGGGCGTTCCTCAGGGGGAACATCTATCTCTGTGACTCTTTAATATATTAATTAACGATGTCTTACAACGTTTTCTATCATGTGAATTTTACTTTTTGTGGACGATTTAAAATTATTAAAAATATTTCAGATTGTGAAATCCTCCAAAACAACTTAAATAATTTTGATAGTTGGTGCCAAAATAATTCACTCTCTATTAATGTTAGGAAATGTAATTCTATTTTGATTTATAAAACTCATTCTCATATTAATATTAATTATTCTATAAATAATTCACTAATTAATCAAGTCCAATCTATCAAAGATTTAAGTGTTATATTTTTCTTCGATTTACCTTACAATTACCATTTTTTTTGTTGTAAATCATTAAAAATGTTAGGCTTTATTAACCGTAATAATTTTAAAAATATTCAAGCGTTAATAATGCTTTATACTTCCCTTGTTCGTCCAATCTTTGAATATGCATCATTTATTTGAAATCCTCATCAACAAACTAATATTGAACGGCTTAATCGTATTCAAAATACATTTTTAAGTTTTTCTGAATACCGTTGTGAAATTAAAACAATTTTAGAATCCATAGCTAACAGACGTCGTTTTAATAACATATAATTTATATATGGCTCAATAATTGATTCCCCTGATCGCTACTTCCTATTGCTATTTAATTCAATTATTTAATTTTGAGCAATACTTAACTATTAAAAGTAATTTCCATAGATTATATTTTGGTTACGTATCCCGTTTAGATCGTACTTGTAGATACTAATAATATTATGCATAATGCAGATGGCAGATATATCTTTTAATTCATTGTCTTATTTTAGGACTAATATATGCCTAATAGCTAATGTATAAAATTGTATTATTCAGTTTTGTATTAATAAAATACAAATTATATATCATATTCACAATGTATTACTCTTAAGTTTCATTGTACAAATTTATTTAGTTAATTTAATTTAATCATATCCATATACTCTGTAATGCGGCGTAGAAATTTCATAAATAAATATTATGTGTCTTACCATTACTACCATTTGCAGAACTTGCGTTAATGGATAGCTAATTAATATGGGTAGTTCCAGGGGCAGATTTAACAATTTGCTGTCCCTATTCGAAAAATACTTATATTTAATAAAATATCCTCAAATAAATTAATTTTTTCAATACCTTATATGCAATTATTTTTTCATTTAAGTGAACTAAAACAAATATTGATTCAAATATAACATCTTCTGTTTATTTTAGATTCTGAACGAAGTGAAGAAGCTTATGTTTTTACAATGATATTTATTTATTTTTTTTTTTCTTCCTCTGTAAACACTTTTTCGTATAGAAATACTGGTCCAAAAGTTTCGATCAGTAACTTTATAGATCCAAAATCAAACCCAGATGGTACTTTTGAGAGGTCATTTTTCCAAATTTCTCAAATTTAAAAAAGATTTGATCAATTTTTAGTTAAGTGCAGCATTTTGAAAATTTCGAAAATATCTCATTTTTTGTTAGTTTTTGTGTAATACAATTTTTGATATTAAGACTTGAAAATTTAATATTATGAAAAAATCTCTAAAATCGTAATTCAAATTTTTTGTCATAACCGTTTGAAGTTAGAATTTCGACGTAATTCGTTAGTTTTACCTAAAATCACGCACTTTAACGTACATATAAGAAAATTGGCCAAACCGATTGTTTTGAAATTCGGTGTTTAGATAGAAAATTTCATTGCGAATATTTTGGTGCAATAAAATTTCTTACGGACAAAGAATTAAACATTTTACAATGGTAAGACTGAAAAAAACTCGAAAGTACGATAGGTATTTGTTATTCGCTTATCTTATCGTACGTATTTTTCGACGCTAAATTTAATACGATACAAGTCGGTAATTTCGGTGTGGCCTTTAGACTGCCGCCCAAATACATTTCTAAGAACCACAATGCCTTATCAGTTGTCACATATTACACGGACCGCCATGTATATGTAAACACTATTATATGTATATGTATACATGTATATTGTATATGTATATGTTTACACTATTAAATAACAGTATCTAACCTACTATTTTATATTTACATTATTAACTTCCTTCCTTTTTACAATGATGTTTATTTTTTGTGCTATTAATTTGAGGGGCAGAACCTGTGTGGGAAGGGGCGAATAGACAAAAATACATTAAATAAACATCGAATTTATACTTTTCTTTTTACTTTTTTAAAATTCGTAGGAAGCACATCGCCTCCCCTAGTAGATCTACATCTCAAAAATCTGTAGTTGTATAGTGTATACTTTTTAATTTTATTGTTTTATTCACTTAATATCATATTTTGTTACATGTTAGTACATTTGTAGTGTATATTTCAATAATACATTAATTGAATAAATGCATGCATATTTCGTACGTTTTAGTGCATAAAATTCCGGATCTGATATTTTTTTTTCTTATATTGTTAACTTCCTTCGTTCAGAATCATTTTACTGAAGAAATGATTTATCGTTTCTATAAAATTTAATACGCCCGTCCAGAGAATACCACCCGTGGTGCGAAGTACACCCATAAGTATGTCCGGCTTTTTTTTAAAGTAATGACATTTATAAGACAAAATAAAGTAAAGTATAGACAAGAAAACCGCACATACTTTATATCACGGATATTCTTCGCTCCTCGGGTCAGATACTCTTAGTGGTTGTGTAGAAATTTATAGAAACAATAAAGTATTTCTTCAATAAGACGATTTTGAACGAAGGAAGTTAATAATATAAAGTATAATAATAATCCTCATGTTGAACACACCCATCAAGAGTATCTGGCCTGAAGAGCGAAGAATATCCGTGGTGCGAAGTATGACCAGTTTTCTTGTTTATACTTTACTTTTTTTTATCTAATTAATAAAGAATAGGAAAAGCAAATAATGAGGAAAAATAGTGTTAGAAAAATATCCAACATTGTTTTGTTCACATTTTCTGAATTTTCTTGTGCCAGAATGTTTCTTATATTATTGCCTATCTATGTTTAAATTTTCATCAAGTTTGGATAAAAAGATGATTTCTGAGTATTTTTTGTCAATTTTTGGATAGTTTTTCCCAAAAAAAAATTTTAAAAACGACTTCTTTAGAGTACCAACTAGAGGCAAATCCAGTTTCAAAAATTGCTAATCGAGACTTTTGGACTAGTAGATCTATACGAAAAAATGTATAAAAAAAAAAATAATAATAATAATATAATAATAAAAAAAATATAAACATCATTGTAAAAATACTAGCTTCTTTACTTCGTTCAGCATTAAAATCATAATTAATATAACAAAAAAAAATTATTATTTTAATTAATTTAATACATTTAATTTAATTTTAATATTTGAATTTTGAATTCATAGTTCATTTTTGCAGTTTACGTAGATTTTTTCTATATTTAATGCTTGAGAAGTCAACACTAATGTAAATATATGTTGGGGGAGAGAGAGGTCCATAAGCGCAACTGGGACAAAATGTTAGGAGGGGCCATGGCCGTATCCATGGGGGTGGTTTTCGGGGTTCAAACCCCCTCCAAAATTTTTATGTTAAGTTTAGAATTGCATGAAATTTTTACTTATTACCATTAATCATAACATACAAGTTCTCAGTTATATCATTTTTGTTATAGATTCGACCCCCCCACCCTGAAATTTATTCTAGATACCGCCATGCCTATAGATTTTTTTGTTTTGTAGACAATTTTCCATAGCCTTTCATTTTTTAGTTATCTTAAAAAATGACTCATGACTGTTTTCAGGGAGAGGTCTTAGTATTACCTCCCCACCCTTTTCGAAACTTTCTAAAACAAATCTTTATTTTTATTTTACATTAAATATTGTCAATACGTAATTTATGGTTAAATTTCTCATTGAAAAAATTATAATATTAAAACCCTCCCCGAAAATTCATTCTAGATATAGCCATGGGAGGGGCTATAATAATTATTGATTTAGCCCCCACAAAGTACATTAACCTTAAGCACTTTTCAAAAAATCTAGGGGTGCTATGAGTGGTTTTGAGGTTTTACTTAACCTTGTACCGATAATAGTTGCTATAAAGCGAACGTTTATAATTTTATAAATATTACGTGTTAACTCCAATATTCGAATATTCGTATACATTATTAAATTGTTACGAAACATTTCATAAACAATATGATAAACTATAATAAAATACAATCGTGTTGAGTTCCTGGGAAAATATAAATATTATTTTGCTAAAAATAAACGAATACGAAATCCACAATTTCAAAATTTTGAAGTGATAGATAAAATTTTGAAAATAATGTATCTAATCAAAATCAAAATAAATATTCAACATAATTTTGCTGCCCTCTAAAATGCCTTAAATCCACCCCTGGGTAGTTCTAAATTTATTTGGACAGTTCTAAAAACTAGAGTATCCCATTCGAGGTGTGAATACCACCCCAAGGTGTGAAGTATACACTTTTTCATAAGTTACTTAGTAACTAACCCAGTTTTAAAACCAGAATTCTAATGTATGAAATAAAATGTATCGTTTTCTTTTCCAGATTATCGGCTAATCATTTTAACTATTGGACAAGGTTTTAACATATAATATATTTAATTAAATTATATTAACATATAATATGTACATTATTATAAATGTTGAATATAATAAAGTTTTTACGCCAGAATTATGTAGAAAAATGGAGTAATATTATAATTTATAGAGCCGAAATTAAATAAAAGACATTTAACTAGCGTATACGAACAGTCCAAAAATATGTTAAATATACGTTTGGTTAGAGAATAATGATGCGATTTTCTAAAAACAATTAATGTTATAAAATTGGCAGTAATTTGAAAAATGAATAAGCTAAACAAAAGGAACGTAATTACCGTTTCAGACGCGTTTACTCGTATATTTTTCCTCGTATGAATATTGTATCGTAATTTTAAAAAAAATATTTGTTTTTTCTTTTATATTATATATAAATACATATATATTTCTAAAATATTTAAAACAAACGGAATATTATAGACATATTTAGAATAATAACCAAACATTCGAACTATTCATCAAATTTCCATTATATACTCCACACCAAATAATTTGTGTTCTTATTTCGTTTTCATCATCGTCGAAGTCAACTTGCTAAATTCTTCGTGGGTCAATTTTCATCTGTAGAATATTGTAAGTACTGGGTAAAATATTTTAGCTTTGTTAGGTACGAATAGAAATATTTATGTTTTATAAAATAAATTGATGTAAAAAAATGTATAAATATATATATATATATAAATATATATATATATATATATATATATATATAATGTTTTTAAAAAATCAATGTTT